>JADRCD010231117.1:13309-23857 GCA_019843815.1 Montemys delectorum
TTCCCCACATTAACTTAACTACTCATATTTTAACCTACATAAGTGGCCACTATTTCTTGTTCTCTTTACTTTTTTCTTCTTACCATGTTAACCCAAGAATTTTCTCGTGGCCTTCCATCTTCTTTCTTCCACTGTCATTCCAACAAAATGCATCCAATTCACCAGAAGAGGCATGCTTCTCTTGAACTATAAGTTGAGAACACTAGCTGGCACTCTTGGCTCTCCATTTCTTTGAGCCAAGCAGCAAAGAAAGAAACTTCATTATTTTGGTATGGCAAAGGGGGGTTGGTAAGAATGATAGTATATAAAATGGAGAGATGTTCTTAAAGAATCTCTTCAATTTCCAAGCTTTGTGATTAAGGTCAATAGAAACCTAGGAAGGACTATAATCACTTAGACTCTAGAAATGAGGGTGTTTACTGTAGAAATTTAAAAGAAAGAGTAATCTTATACATAGCAACTACAAAAATGTCATATATTATCTTCATATATGTATGTGTGTGTGTTTTGTCAGTGTGTGTGTGTGTGTATGTGCATGTGTATAAAATATATTAATGCATTTCTCTCCTACTTTTATTCCCTTATCACGAAATATATCCCAGATATACTGCTATTACAAAACCAATAAACATCATTCAAAAATTCCATCTGCTCTTAGGAAGAGAATATTGTATCATATGATATGGAATTATAGTTTATTATTACCTTTGCTTAGAAATTAAGTTGTGAATTTAAAAGGTGAATATTGGTGTTGCTTGTCATGATAAGGAATATATTTGGGGTGACAAACCTAATGCCTATTCAGGTAAGAAATGGACAGATGGCTAATCAATTATTATTTTAGGTGTGTCTATTAGGGACTTCTCAGAAATCTAATTTTTCCACTTTTATGCAGTCTATTATATAGCATTGCAGCATAGAAATCATAGGATGTGACACTTATATCTAAAAATTTTATTGCACTAACAGAGATCTAAATTCTCATTTTGAATTTTTATGACAGCAATCCAAATTCAAAGATAGTCATACTTACCATGACATGGTGTGTGTATATGTGTGTGCCTGTGTATGTGTGTGTGTGTGTGTGTGTGCTCGCACATGCGCGTGTACACGCTGTATAGCAATATCATTCAAATTGAAACATTTTGTCCTGGAAGAATTAAGCAAGCTCATAACTCAGAAAGCTCATGATATTTAAGATTCTAGGAAGTTCAAAATATTTAGAAAATTAATCATCTCAATAAAAAGCAAGCAATGGTCCTGGGAAAGGCGATCCTTTGGTAGAGTGTCTTCCAGTTGTACACACTATCTATATAAAACAATCTTTGTAATAATTAGAAAAATTAAAATTTAGCAACACTAAAACAAGGAACAAGTATTTTAAAGAAGTGTAATATGTGAATCATGTCCTAAAAAATGGAAGACTTTTTATATTTTCTAGAAATAAAAATAAAATCATTATGGTCAAGAAGACCCTAGACTTCATATTGCCAGCTCAACACTGTTTTACAAATATCATTAATGATATACTATTTTGTTTCATTATTTGAAAGATTTTCACAAAATAGATACATAACAAGAATTTTCTGTCATATTATGACATATTATAACCAATTATGAAAATATGAAAAGTATTCAATGTCATACTTACTAAATTCCTATTTTCAAAGGTAAACTGAAACCAGGAGTTCCCCCCCGATTTGCTGTTCACCAGTAGCTGATACAGCCTTAAAAGCCAGAGTTCCTGAAAATCACTTGACATCATATTTTGGCAACCTGTACCAGAGACACTCTCGTATTCCAAACCTGTCCTGCACGTTGATACTCAATGAGGGATATTTTAAAGCATTTTATTATAAAGCAAAGAAATATTTCACAAATTCATTTATAACTGGCAATCTTGATAGTTTGTTTTTTATAAAAAAAAATTATTCCCCTAAAGCCTTAGTTTGAATATTTATTCTGATACCAGACCTCTGCTGTCCTCTTTCAAAAATTTCAGCTATGTGTATTAAACATTCTGATGCATGCTTCAAAACATAGCTATATCATGCCCATCTGATTTAAATAGCCCTAATTAGGACACTTAAAGAATAATTGACGTCCCATATGCTGAAATATTATAAAATAAAAGAAAGCATGGAAAATTATAATTTTTATATATGAAAGTCTAAATATTAATTGCTTCCTTTACTCAATATAGATAATGAATCTTTCAAAGATCTCCTCTATGAATTCTCCTAAGACTAAAACTCAAAATTATTTTGATGAAAAGAAAGTAAGACAAGATATTTCTAAGCAAACCGTTATGCCTCTATTGGTAATTTTCCAAAAGTGATAGTTTCATAGGTTATGGTATTTATAAGTGTGGTCAGTGTAATAGAGATTCACATCAACATACCATTTCTAGGTCAAAATTATCATATCTAGACAAATATGAAGTAAATCGCATGTTTGGACTATTTTGAAATTTGAAAGTGGGAAAATCCTCCAAGGTCTCTGAGAACTAAGTTTAAACTGTTAGGAGGAGTTGTTTCTGTATGATATACTCACATTTCAACTTATCTTTCCTCACTCAGCCAACTGATTGCTTTATATTCAGTAATGGCCATTTAAATATGGAAGCCATTTAAATGTAATGTATTAATAAATAAATGAGAAAACATGTGAATATTCTAATGAACCACTGCAGAAAAATAATAATTTTGAAGTTGTTCTACTGATGAAGAATTTGTCAAAGCTCAGAATGTAGAAGCCACAAATAATGTCAACCTGCCTCCACATCAAATTCTAAGTACTGAAAAAAAAAAAAACCAAAGCTGGTCATGACATAGATACTATAGAGAAAAGTTCATTGTCTGAATGAGAGAAACTCCTAACACTGAGGTAGCATTAGAAGGGATTATAGCAGATTTCATGAGTCTTAGGTTAGAAGCTGATTAAATTAATGAAGCAAATACTTTATATTATTATAGCAAAATCAACCTAAAAGCAATTACTTATTCATATACATAAATAATTCTCAAAGTTGAATAAAGTAAGATCATAAAGTATATCAAAGCAGTATTTTACTTCACTTATCCTTAGAAGTGGGAATTAATTGCTTAAACTGTGATTAAGTAAAAGTATACATTCTAGAAGTATTTAGTTGAGACATAAGTAGTTGGGTTTTTTTCTGTACAACAGTCTAGCTCATCATGTATTCTTGCAATGGTAAAACTAAATAAATTCCAACACTTCAGTTATGAGTCCAATTTCAATAAGATATAGCAGTGATGTGAGCTTTTTCTCCTATCCCAGCAAGACTGTATCCTTGTCACTTCCTGGGAGTGAGAAAACTTTATTTGTTTGCATCCCTCGAAGTCAGAAGGCCTGCAATGGAGATAAAAGAAAGGAAAAAAGTTAAGCCTGCTGGAAATCTCGAGAGAAATTACTAAGGGATCATACCATACCTAAACAATGAGAATGAGAAACTAAATATTATACCTTCAATTAAAAATAGAGTGGTTAATGGACTGTAAAGGGAGATGGGAATTATCGGGCTCATAGATTTCAAATTCCTGAGTTAAATCTATAATATCTGTTTGTGTTCATAATAATTTAGAGTATGCAATTGCCTGGAGGTCACCTTTGAGGAAGTTGAGAAAAATCAATATATTTCACCATAAGTTAAGAAGTGTCTTTTACCTCAATTAAATATGGCTTTCATGAGTAGAAAGTAACACACGCACACAAACACACACACACACACACACACACACACACACACACACACACAGGGAGAGAGAGAGAGAAGCAATGAGTAGCAGTCTATTTTCTAGTCTGCCAAGGATTGTTTCTTCAGTATTCCTTCTTAGTCATAGAAAAGCACTGGCATTCTCTCCTATGCAAGACCTCTAGACAAGTCTTTAACTTAAGAAAGGCAGGATGAGAAAACTGTAATAAGAAGTGAAAATCCTTTTAGCTTTTATTTTTGATGCTGTGACAAAATACCCTTCTCAAAGCAATGCAAAGGAGAAAAGAATTTATTCTGGCTCACACCTTAAGGGTGCAGTCTATCATGGGGAGCAAGTCAGGGTGGTGGGTGGTTGAAGCAGCTATTCATGTCTCATCTACAACTGGGAACAGAGAGCCATGAATGGGTGCTGCTCATGGGTCCCCTTTCTATACTTATACAGTACAGGATATCAGAGAATGTTGATACTCTTAGTACATGACATTTCTCAGCTCAATTAACACGATCAAGATGGTCTGCCACAGGGATACCCAGAGGCCATTGAGACTTTGAAGTTGACAATTAACTGTAACCACCGCACTGTTTTAGGCAATTCTGAGGACAATATCAGAAGAAAGTTAACAGGCACAGGCACAGCAGTTGCTGGACGGTTGCAATATAAGTGACAAAAGACTTCAGGAAAATAATTAGAATCCAGGTAGCGCCAAGCCAGATTTGAAAATGACCATTTACAATGAATTAGCAGTAATAAATCAACCACTTATAACAATAAACCAAATAGAAAAAGAGATCCCAAACTTCTTTGTATTAGTTAAATTCACATAATTTCTTGTGGGATTTGGATTGCCACACATTGGTACAGAAATGCTGTGTTAAATGCATTTTTTCATTATTTAAATCTAGTTTTTATCATGTAACTTCTTGAGGCTCAGAATTATTTTCTACAGAATTATGAATAAATATAACTTGTTCTTTTACTTATTAAAAACTTGGTGAAATTCATTTTGTAAAAAAAATCCTTCAATATTTAAACCTTGATCTTAGAATACAGACTATTTACATAAATATTTTTAAATGTGAGCACATATTTTGTTTTAAATGTATTGGGGAAATGGATTGACTCAGAGAGAGGATGTTATTTTTTCTCATTACCATGACTAACACTTTACAGAAGCAGCTAGAAGGAGTGAGAGATTCATCTTGGTTAATGATACAGGGGTAAAGTTTATCACGATGAGGGTGAAATTAGTTAGGAGCACTCAGCATGCCTCTTTGCTAGGTTCCTACTAGAAACAGAGAGTCAAAGCCTAAAGTAGGGACCCAGGACAGGGTACAACTCTCAAAAGCCTACCTCCACTGACTTATCTCCACTCTCCAACAGCCCTGTCTACGTAACTTCATAAACAGTACTACTAGCACTCCAAATACTCAATACATGGACCTACTGAAGATACCTTCCATTCTAATCATAATTGTTAGTCTGTGCCATTTATCTCATAGTTAAGTAGTAGACTTAGCCTCTAAAGATTCTTATAGTCTGTTCCCAAAGTGTCTTTTTGCTACAACTATAAACTTGGGGATTAATGATAATTATTCATGTATATAGAAATGGGAGGAAAATCAACATTAAACACAATACATAGCACAACCAGGCTTGATAGTACAGGTCCATCATCCCAAACTGCTTGAGAGGCTGAGGCAGGAGCATCTAAAGTTCAAATCTTACTTGGACTACTAGGTGAATTCAATGTCGCCCTGGTTAACTTAATGAGTTGTAAACTCAAGTTGAAAGATAAAAGAGAAACTGGAAATGTAACTCAGTGGTAGAGTGCTTGTCTAGAATGTAACAAACCCTAGATTCAACCTTAATTATCACAGAAACAAACAAACAAAAGCCCATATCACAACATTAAGAAGGTAACTGAGCAGTAATGCTGTTAATCACATTTACAGAAAGGTAGTATTGATGTTTACTAGTAATAATAAACAATAATAACAATGAATTGTGATTTTTAGTTATCACTGATATCAACTATTATATCTATGCTTTCTGACATGGGAACGAATAACCATAGCATAACTCAATAAATAGTAGCATAAACACAAAAAATATCATAATCAATTATCTTTTTTAAAAGAACTTAAATCCCAAATGCATAACCTCTGGAACATTTGAAACAACATTTGCCTAAGAGATGAATGAGAAACTAAAACCTCAACTTACTGAAGACCCACTTTTCCTCTGATCAATGAAATAACTAATTTCAGAATGAATCACATTCTAAATATAAATCTCTGTTTGATTATATTCCTTTAGCTTTTGTGCCATATAGTTCATAGCAGTATTCACATACTTTCTCTTTAAGAAATCACTAATGAATTTGCGATCCTCTACTATACACATGCTGCCTGAACATTCAGTTCCACCATGTATAGTCCTTGACTGATGGTTGGGTCCCTGGGAGCTCTGAGGGTACTAGTTAGTAATTGTTGTTCATCCTAAGGGGCTGCAAACCCTTCAGCTCCATAGAACCTTTCTCTAACTCCTTCATTGGTGACAGTGTACTCAGTTCAATGAATGGCTGTGAGCCTCTACAGCAAATTCGATCATCTATAGGAGGAAAGGACCTCGGCCTTGTGAAGGTTTTGTGCCCCAGTGTAGGGGAATGCCAGGGCCAATAAGTGGGAGAAGGTGGGGTGGTAGGCATGGGGAGGGGGGAGGCAAAAGGAGTTTGTTCTTGTTGTTTTTGTTTGTTTGTTTGTTTGTTTGTTTGGTTGGTTTTTGGAGGGGAACCTGAGAAAGGAGAAATTTACATGTAAATAAAAAAAAAGAAATTACGATTTGTTTGAGATAATTCATATCCAGTCACTTTGCCGAAGTTGTTTATCAGTTGTAGGAGTCCTCTGGTGGGATTTTTGAGGTTGCTTATGTATACTATCATATCACCTGCAAATAGTCATATCTTGACTCCTTGGACTCCTTTCCAATTTGCATCCCTTTGACCTTTTGTTATCTAATTGCTATAGGCTAAAATTTTGAGTACTATATTGTACAAATAGGGAAAGAGTGGGCAGTCTTGTCTAGTTCCTGATTTTAATGGGATTGCTTCAAGTTTCTCTCCATTTAGTCTGATGTTGGCTACTGGTTTGCTATATATTGTTTTTATTATGTTTAGATATAGGCCTTGAATTCCTGATCTTTCCAAGACTTTTATCATGAAGGGGTGTTGTATTTTGTCAAAGGCTTTTATAGCATCTAATGAGATTATCATGGCCCTGGCTGTCCTGGAACTCACTGTGTAGACCAGGCTGGCCTCGAACTCAGAAATCGGCCTGCCTCTGCCTCCCAAGCTCCTAAGTGCCAGGATTAAAGGCGTGCGCCATCATTACCCTGAGAAAGCTCTGACTTCGGCCAGTGCAGGGACTGAACCTGTGACCTTGGTGTTATTAGCACCAAGCTCTAACAAGTTGGGCTAATTGGCCAACTTGAAGTTCTCTTTCTTTGTTGCGTCTTTGTGTGGTTTAGGTATCAGTGCAACTGTGGTTTCATAAAACAAATTAGGTAGTGTTCCTTTTTTTTCTATTAGCACCCTTATTTATAGTAGCCAGAAACTGTAAAGAACCCAGATGTCTTTTAACGGAGGAATGCATACAAAAAATGTGGTACATTTACACAATGGAGTATACTCAGCTATTAAAAGCAATGACTTCATGATGTTCTTAGGGAATAGATGGAACTAGAAAATTTTATCCTGAGTGAGGTAACCCAAACACAAAACAGCACACATGGTAAGTACTCATTGATAAGTGGATATTAGCCCAAAAGTGGATTATCCACGATACAACTCACAGACCATATGAAGCATAAGAAGAAGGAAGACCAAAGTATGGAGGCCTCAAACCTACTCAAAAAGGGCAACAAAATAATCATGGGAGCAGTAAACTAGAAAGTCCCATATGCCAGGAAAGCAAGGGGCTTCCAGGACCCAACAGGATGGCATTCACTGAAATACCAAACAAAGGGGAATTAAAACCTAGAGACCATCTCCAGTACATAGGCAAACCCCCAGATGAGGGATGGGACCATCCACCCATCTCAAAAAATTTAACCCAGCATTGTTCCTATCTAAAGGAAATGCAGAGACAAAAAAATGGAGCAGAGACTAAAGGAAAGGCCATCCAGAGACCACCCCAACTAGGGATCCATCCCACCTACAGACACCAAACCCTGACACTATTGCTGATGCCAAGAAGTGCTTGCTGACAGGATAATGGTATAGCTGTCCCCTGAGAGACTTTACTATCACCTGACCAATATAGATGCAGATACTCACAACCAACCATTAGACTGAACCCTGGGAACACAATGGAAAAGTTAGAGGGATGACTGAAGGTACTGAAAGCAATTGCAACCCCAGAGGGAAAACAACAATATCAACTAACCTGACCACACAGAGTTCCCAGAGACTAAGCCACCAATCAGAATACACATGGAAGGATCCATGGCTCCAGCTACATATGTAGCAGAGGACTGCCTTATCTGGCTTCAATGGGACGGGAGGTCCTTGGTTCTGTTGAGGCTTGATACCCCAGCATAAGGGGATGCTAGGACAGTGAGGTAAGAGTGTGTGGATGGGTGGTGGGAGGGTGGAAGCACACTCATGGAGGCAAAGTGGAGAGGGATGGGATGGTGAGTTTTTGGAGAGGAATCTGGGAAGGGGACAACATTGGAAATGTAAATAAATAAATAACCAATAATAAAAAAGAAATCATGAGTATTGAATGGAACTTTTGGAATAGAATTATCTGGTTTCTTTGAAGATGCAGTTGTGTTGTTTTTCTGGAAACATTCTTATGAGAGACTGTTTAGCTGAAGCAGACATGTGAGAGGAAGTTTTGCTAAGAACAGACACCTGGTGTCTTTTTGGAAGTTGCCTAGAGAAAGAGAATGTGATGTTTTGCAAAAGCTGATGCTTAGAGAACACATGATTTTTGGAGAGGGTATGAGTATAACGCAACAGACAGTGGACAACACTCTGGCACTGGTTTGCCTGCCAGTCTCTTATGACTTCTTAGAAAGAAATGCACCAAAGAACTTCTGGTGATATTCTGATATATATTATCTATCTTCTTGCTACTTCCAGGGACTTGGGCAATTAACAGAGCCTTTCCAATTTCTTCTGGATCAAATTGTCATTGCCAATTCATGAATGCTGTTTTCCAGTGAATTGAGCTATTGCTGTTGATTCGTGTAAACTGAACTGCTGATATCCTGACTAGGAAGATTGGAATTGTCCCAAAGTACTATTTCTAAACAGGTGCACATCCCCCTTTGCCCTATTAACCTTTCCTTTCCACTACCTCTAGTGAATGCTAGACCAGAAGGAAGGCTGAAGTATTTAAGAACCCTTATTAAAGTAGATTCTGAAAAATGTAAGCCTACAGAATGAATGTGTGTGGCTCTGTGCAGAACTGCATCCTGTGTTTGTTAACAATCTTAGAAGGTGTGGTCAACACACATAACTTTGTTCATGGAGACTGTAAAACTGCTTTTATTAAGATGATAATATAATATATAAATGCTAAGCACTATTGTTTATCTACAAATCAAAACTAGTGTTCTCATTTCTATTTTTGAAGATGTATTAATCTCATTCACAATGGCAGAAATCATCTTGTCTTATAAATTGAAGAGAATAAATATGACTAAAACAAGATATATGTTATCTGTCTCTAAAACTAAACTATTAATTCTCTTGATAAGATGGTAAAAAAAGTCAACAGATGGAAAAATTTATGTTGTTTCCTTGTATAATTTATTTTAAGATAATTAATGAAATCTTCCTGATAATTTTCTTCTTCTACTGAACGGAAACTATATGTATATTTTTTCAGGAAGTATAATCAATTAATTGTAAATATGCTGTGCATATTAAATTCCAAAAAATTGTTTGTAGAGGAAAAACAATCTATGCAACTCAGCGACTTGAGAGCATGTCATTACAGTGGAAATTAGAAATAAAAATACACCCAAACTATGTAGAAGAAAATATGAAGTATATATTTGGCTCTGGGTCAGTTGAAAGTCTCAAGACAATTTCCTCTCCGAAATAACATACACAGCTCTCTCTTAGCACTTTTGAGCATCAATAAACTTCATAGATAACAGTTCTCTAGGCAACATCAGATCATCCTTTGCAGTAAACATATAACATGTCTAGGGATAGTCCAATTACTTAGCACCAAACCCTAAAGCAGTCAGATGCCAATGAAGCCATTTTCTGTGTGTAACAGGTCAAGAGTAGACAACCTTATACTTCTGTTAGTCAATACTGAAGAAACACCAAGTAATTGAAGTAGAAAACAATCAGCTCAAACCTTTTTAGTACTAACACAGATCTAAGCAACATCCCCACTCAAAAGAGCTGAAAGCTAAAGGAGCAGGTTCCACCAAGATTTGTGGATCACTGGACTCAGAGTCCAGAGTGCTAACCATTGCACCATGGAACCTGCACCAGCAATGACACCATCAATGGGTCATCAATGGGAGGAGAGGCCCTTGGTCCTATGAAGTCTCTATGCCCCCGTATAGGGGAATGCCAGGTCCAGGAAGCAGGAGAGGGTGGGTTGGTGAGCAGGGGGAGGGGGGGAGGGAATAGGTTTTTTTTTTTCCTGAGGGGAAACTGGGAAAGGGGAAATCATTTGAAATGTAAATGAAAAAAATCTAATAAAAAATAGAAGACCCAGAAAGAAAGAAAGAAAGAAAGAAAGAAAGAAAGAAAGAAAGAGAGAGAGAGAGAGAGAGAGAGAGA
>JADRCD010231119.1:5783-27732 GCA_019843815.1 Montemys delectorum
TATACAGAGAAACCCTGTCTCAAAAAACCAAAACAAACCAAAACAAAACAAACCAAACAAACAAACAAACAAAAAACAAAAAAAGAAAGAAGGACTGAAAGAAAGAAAGAAAGAAAGAAAGAAAGAAAGAAAGAAAGAAAGAAAGAAAGAAAGAAAGAAAGAAAGAAAGATTGATGTATCAGAGCAATGATAGCAGCCGGTGTCTCACCATTTTTACTGGCGTCTCATGCTCACTTCTCTCAAGATGCAACAAAGAGGATGTGGGATCACTCACACCCATGATGGGTTCAAAAAGTTGGGGCTTATGAAGCCAAGGATGTCTGGCTAGCACCTCAGAGGGGTCATGATTCGCACAGAATCTGTATTGAAGACATGAGGGCTCCTTATCATTAGAGAAGTTTCTGATTACCAAGTAGAGTTGGTAGAAACACAAGTGCTGACCTCGGTAAGACTGTGCAGACCGAGCCCCGGACGTAACAGTGACGTAACAACCAATCTGAGTTGACAACCCAGCCTTGTATGCTCTTCTGAATCTTTGCATGGTCTGGGCTTATTGAAAGAATGTGGTAATGGCTGACATTATGTTCTTTCCATGGCTGGGAACATGGAGCCCGGATTCACTGTAATGCAAAGCAAAGCAAAACGAAACAAAATAAAGTAATAGCAACAAAAACCGAGTGAAATTTTCTTCTTTTCTGCCCTTTTTTTTAGTATAAAATAAATCTGAATAAAGCTCATATACAAGAAAAAAAATTGGAGATAGAAAATGTAACTTTATCCAAACCTACAGGTACATTACAGTCATTTTGACTTAACTTAATAATTCCTTTAATGTCAAATTTCTGTGAAAGCTATGTGCCTTCTATAGAAGTCATACTTTTAAGTTTGCTCCTTTTTCAGGCTATAGATAGGTGATAGAATGTTCTGTGATACTGAGCATGACAGCAAACCACATCTCTAATCATGAGGACAGATAGCAGATACTGTGAAGTGTACTTTGTTGCTCCATTATAGTGCTCGAAGGTTGATTGTAACAAGTGGACTTACATTGGAAAATTCCATTTCGGGCAAGTTTATCATGGTGTAACTCTTTGTCAATCAAGGAGCATCTATACTTTCCAATATCACAAGCTCTTGATAGATATCCTTGTTAGTGCTTCTACTACTGTACTTAAACACCATAACAAAACAGCAAGTTAGGGAGGAAAGAGTTTATTTCATCTTACAATGGCACATCACAGTGTGACAATAAATGAAGTCAGGGTAAGAACTCAAGGCAGGAACGTGGTGGAATCTGGGACTGACCCAGAGGCCATAGAAGACTGCTGCTTACTGGTTTGCTCCCGAAGGCTTCAGCCTGCTTCCTTATACAGCCAGGGTCCTGTGTCCAAGGGCAGGTCTGATCCCAGTAAGCTTGACCTCAATCTTTAGTGAAACCCAAAAATGTTTATAGACTTGCCTTTAGGCCAATCTGTTGAATTTAGTCTCAACTTTGATTGGCTCTTCCAAGATATATGAGCTTTGTGTCAAGTTGACAAAAGCTGACCAGCACATTTCTAACATTCTAGTTGCATCTGACAAGACTGTGAGGCTTGCAGTATAGTGCCCGCTTTTGTCAGGATGGCTTAGACATAGCATGGGTTGGTTTGTTGGGGTACCTACCTAGCTAACGGTAGGAAGGTAGAGTCAAGAAGATTAAAATATTTTCCCCTTTGACTTTGATACCTAGTGAGAATTTTAGAGCTGGCTTGTCTGGGAAGAGCTGTGTTTCTTATTACTGTAGGAAAAGGCTAAAATTCAATTTAGAGACAGTCAACTAAACCAGACACTCTTCAAAGAGCACTCATCTTGTAGCTGCAAACATTTTAGTGCCATGGTCCAATGACTTTATAAAATCTGAAGACGTTTTCTTTGACCATTGCAGTTTGTGATTGGTTTTGCTTTTTTTTTTTTTGCATTGGTAGAACTTTAAGGAAACTTTGAAATCCACCCAAGATTTCCTGAGCTCTCAGGATCCTTTTGCATGTTTATTTAAATGTATAATCACATGTTCTATAGCCAGAGAACATACTTAACTAGGCTTAGAGTAAGAATGTGGATCAAACATCTCAGAAACAATCTGTAAGTCTGGTGCAACTGAGCCATGTACCAGCCTTTGAGGAGCCTGAAATCACATGGTCTTGTCTAAACACTCAAAGGTTTTAATGCTCTTTACAAAGCAGTTACTCTTCCCAAGTCAAGCCTCTCTTCATTTTGCATATCAGCTCACAATAGTCACACATAGATTCAATCCCAGAGAGATCCCAGCTCAAACAGCAGTTGGTAAGGTTCAATAAGAGAATTAGGTACACTAAGGTGTAGGGCTTTTAAATGCAGAACTTCTTGGAAGCTCCACTCCTTTATGTTTTAAGGAGGGCTCTGCTCCTTTCTACTTCAAGGAGGCCCCCCACATTCTCTACTGGAGACATTTGGGTTTCAGGCACACGGAAATCATTTGAACTCCTTAAGCCCTTCCCTGAGCCTCAGCCATTGCCTGCTGCCTTCCACCAGAGTCTAAGTGGAAAAGAAAACTATTCTTTCTGTCCTTGTTTACCTTGGGACTAGGAGGTGGCGGTAGTTTGCCAGTTTTCTGCAAAGAATTCTATTCCATTTTGAGGCCAGCTGCATGGACTTTGTAGTCCTATAATCACATCTTCCCAGACAGCCATGCCAACAATTGTGCTGAGCAGCCCCTGAACCATGATTACCCTGCAATGATTATTTGTGGGTTTGTCATTCATTTCCTAAAACTGGCGCTTCCTGGCATCTCCCCACCCCATGTTGTTCTGTGTGAGCTGCAGCTGCATGGCCAGAGTTTCTATCTCCCCTGGATGGGTATTCATTGTGATTATATTAGGGAGAAAAAATCTCTGTTGTTGTTGTTTTTTTTTAACTCAGTGGGCAATTACAATAACAGCGCATAACGGGATGTGGTGTGAAGGAGTTGAAATGCCTTGAGGAAAGGCTAAAAATGAGTAAAGATGTTAATAACAATATCTATAGTTATAAGTGGTTTGTTAGTGTGTAATTCTTACTTTTCCTTCTGTTTTGAAAAGTTATCGGAAGAGGATAGGAAATCAAATGTAAAGCAATAGATTGGCATTGGTGAGTGGAAAAGTCTAGACCAAGGGACTCGAATATGCAAGCTGGTTTTTAAAGATCCTTTCTCGTTGTCAAGCAAGAAGGAATGAGTGGACTATGTAGGAAATGTAGTTGCTCAAGGTACAAAAATAAACTTCTTTACTCCCAGGAGTAAAAAAGGTTCATGCTAGCAGCAGTAGGGCACAGAGTTACTGTTGCTATTGTTGTTGATGATGATGATGATGACAATGACAACACCAATCTTCATTCATATTTTGCAAATATATGTCACTCTGTTGGTCTCTGTGATAAGTACTACACATAAAGTAGCTAAAAACCTTCCAGTCCCATTCTTTCTCTCATAGGCTTTAGGTTCTCACATGAAAACATGTATTTACTAAGTCCCACACTTTGGTACTTCAGATGAAAAAGACTTCAGTTTGTCAGTCTGTATTGTAGGTGCCTAGCAGAGCACTCTCTCTGTTACCCATCAAGACATAGCACCCAACCACAATACACAATATTTCTTCTCTGCAATGTATCTTTGTTTCAGAATGTTTCTTTATATTCTTTCTCTGGGGACCTACCAATCATTGTTCTATATATATTTTCTATTTTTCCAAGGGATTTTAGGTTTTGTTACCATGTATACAGAGATGTATAAAGATTTCATCAGGGTAATGTCTGGATTTTTTTTTAAAAAAGAGATTATGTAGCTGTATGAAAAATCTATATTCGTTCTCTGCCCTTCCCTATCCTGTGTGTGTGCGTGTGTGTGTGTGTGTGTGTGTGTGTGTGTGTGTGTGTGTGTTTAAGCACACACACAAGTGTATGCACACTCATGCTTCCTCATACATGGAGGCCAGAAGTCAACTTTGGATATTCCACAGGAGTCTTCACTTTGGCTCTGGAGGCAGAGACTTTTTCTTAGACATAGGTCTTATTAGTTATGATAGGTTGGACAGACTGACCCATCTCTCTCTCCCAGTACTAGAATTACAAGTGAGCCACCACACCAAATTTTGCACATGGGAGTTGGGGATTGAGCTTGTGTCCTTGTGCTTATGAGACAACCACTTTACTTACTGGGCCATTCCTCTATCCTTCCCCCTTTTCTGATGAATTGAGAAACACGTATTCACGAAGTAAAGCAATTTTTTCAAGTCATTGTATTGGTAAGTTTTCAAGGAATGGCTTGAGCACAGAAGCTCTGATCTCCAAGTTGACAAGGGTTTTTTTTTTTTTGATACAAACATTTGATAATACTTTTATTCTTTTTTTTTGCAAATCAACTTTCTTTTATTTTTTATTTTATTTTTATTTTTTTTTAGATAATTTCTTTATTTACATGTAAATTTTCCCTTTCCCAGGTTCCCCTCCAAAAAACAAACAAACAAACAAAAACAACAAGAACAAACTTCTTTTGCCTCCCCCCTCCCCATGCCTGCCACCCCACCCTCTCCCACTTATTGGCCCTGGCATTCCCCTACACTGGGGCACAGAACCTTCACAAGGCCGAGGTCCTTTCCTCCTACTGATGATCAAATTTGCAGTCCTCTACTATACACATGCTGCGTATTGTACTAGAACACACATCCCTTCTTCCACTGGGCTACGGATGAGTCACTGAGTTAGGAAGCAAGAATGCTTGCTAAATGTCACTCAGGAGCTGTGGGAAGTGGAGGGAGTCCTGAGTGAATGTGTGAGGGCAGAAGGAAGTTCTGAATGAGTGTATGCTGTAAACATGAATGTGACACCGAGGGATGCCAAAGGCTTTCTAGACTCAGGCTCAGAAATAGTGAATTTTCCCCTGGTCTATACGTACATGCTGACAGTGTGTGCAGAAAATGTCCATCAGCACCCTCCTTCTGGATTGTTACAACCTAGGATTGTTTCTCGGTAGACACCTAAATCTGCCTTCTTGTTCTACTGTGTACAGTAAGCCCATCTCCTTGGTTCACATGTGTAACACACATGACATGCTGCTGTTACTGGTTTCTCCAGCAGAGAAACCAATCTCCCTGATCCCCATTTCTATACACAAGTCTATGTATCTGCTTGTTCTTTCTTCATTGATAGTTATGACAGGTCAGTCCCTGAGCCATGAAGGCCAAGGCAAGGAGCTTTCTTCTGAATAGGTAAGGTAGAAAGAACACCTCAGGAGATGGTACATAGGTGGGCAGAGAGAGGAGCAGCCAAGCTGTGAATATCCTCCTACCATGTTCCTATTCATCCATTCTTTCTACAGAGGTATACATGGATGCTGTCCACTGCTCACAACTCCTGGAAGTTGGGTGTGTCAAGATAATCATCACAGCTTTCCTTTGGATAATGAACAATAGCTTGTAAATATCTCCATCAGTTGTGTTTAGCCCTGGTAGAAGCCAAGAGCACACAGAGCTTTTGTACAAACAGCAGAACTGAAGCAGGCATGGAGAGCAAGAGGCAATGAGAGTACTCTGACAGGTGTGCCCCCTGGGTGCATTATTTCTTTGATAGCTAGCGATATTTTTGAAGTTGCTTTTTCTTCCAGATACACTTTCCTTTTTATAATATATTCCCCCTTTGCCTTTAGCTGACTTACTTTGGATGTGATTATAAGCAGAGTTTCCAACCAAAACATGCTGACTTTATTGAGTTTTCCCCACTGGGCCCTTGGTGTCAGTGCTTGTGCAATTAAACATGGTACTGTAGGGGTGTGTGTGTGTGTGTGTGTGTGTGTGTGTGTGTGTGTGTTCCACATAGTCTGACATGTAATAGGCACTAATGAATTTACATTCTGTTGAATAGAATTGAAATATGAACTCTTTATACTGTTTCATACAACTCCTAACCTACATGCTTCAAATGAAACCTCTAAGGTAACAATATGATTTCTTCTATATATAATTCTTTTCATTCTCCCTGTTCCATCCCTAAATCCTAAGAAAGTGTCTGACATCTAATAATCTTATTTTCTGTTTTTACTGAGTGAATGACTGAGGTAGGTCCAGAAAAACAAAACGAGATAATTAACTATAATTCTTGGCCTTTAATGACATCAGACTCTAGAAGTTACCCAGATGAAATCTTCAGGAATTTTGAATATGGGAGTATTTTCAGTGATTTATACTGGAGCCTTTCTAATATGTTATGAGAGACTTAGTTAATTTAATTTGAGTGGATTACAACAAAATTACAAATGTTATAAAAGACTTATTCTTATGATTTAAATGAAATTATATAATAACAATAGAAGAAAGATTTTAACATTTTTATCGTAATGCCTACAGTGCTGGGCCTACAAGCTTATTTTACTTTGAATTTTCTCTGATTTTTTTATATTGAATGGAACCAGTTTATCTTTAATAAAATTAAACATCTTAATATCCAGTCATGTTCTTTAAGTTTGATTCCATGTTTCTGTTAAGATCACTGCCAGCTGCTAGGATGTCCATTATTTTTATTTCATTTCAGGAAGAATCTAAGTAAGAATTGCTACCAAAAGTAGTGTGCTGGTAGATAGCTGGCCAGTTCTTAGTTAAGAAGTTCTTGGTAGTGTCTGGCCATTCCCATAGTGTAAACATTCTCTTGAAGACTTACTTTCCAGATGTCAATGGAACCATACTCGATTTGTAGATGAAAAGGGCACAGTAGGCAGAGTCCCCATTGTTGACTACATAGATGATACAAGACATGCTGTTGTCCAGGTTAATACAGCTCACATGGCAAATCACTTCAGAAACATGCCTGTAGTGTGTGCATATTTTAGCCTCCTTAGGAGCATCTTTTTTTTCCCTCACAACTACTCAGCTTTGCCACTGCAGTGCAAAATTGGTCATAAACAAACATATAAGTGAACAATAGACACACACTCTCTCAGAGATTCTTTACAAACATAGGTGGCAGACAGCTTTCAGCCTTTGAGAGCGTTTGTTCACCCTGCATAAAGACACATAATACACTCTAAACCATAAGTGAGTTCAAAGCAAGGTAATAACTCCTTGGAATTTGGAAATCCTTTAAAATATATTGTTAGACCCCAGAGCCAGGCTATGGGCAGCTGTGATTACTGTACTGTCTGTGTGCTGAAGTGTGGGTTAAGGGGAGGCCAAAGCCATTAAAAATGAAAGCCAATAAAATGTTTATTCAATTCTACTGTTTAGGGAACTGAAGTGCATTTCTATCAACTCTATTGATTCTGTCACCCTAGAGGATGTGAGGATAATGTGGGAAATGGGAAAGCCAGTGAATCCTCCAAGAGTCTGACTCCTATTGAAACCTTATGAAAGCTAATTTGCATGATATTAATGAATCTTTATCATAAAATATGTCTTTTTTTTAAGTTAGGGGAAGCACAGGTCTCTCTATCACTGGCTAATTTTCCTCCACCTCACAAAACATCCAGTTTCATCACCAAGAGACTTCTTATGCCTTGTGTGCGTGGAGGCAAAGAAAACTGTAGAATTCCTGGTCCTCTGCAGAATGTTCTCTAAAACAAAGCAACTCGACTCCTTAAGAAAATATTTGTAAAGAACTAATTATGGGCAGTAGAACTAAGATTCCCTTCACATTCACCTCATGGCTCTCCTTAACAGACCAGCTCTCTTGCAATTTAATTGGAACACCTAATGGGGACTAGAATATGGAGTTCGGTAGTTTTCCTTCTTTCTTAACTCCACTGCTGCCCTTATTTACTAGGGATTTGATAACAGACAAAGGGATCAGGACGTGAAAGCTCTAATGTGCTTAAGGACTGTTAAAAAGCACTTAACATTCCTCACTCATCATGTAAGTCTTGGATGAATAGCTAGGTCATTAATCCATGAAAGGTTGTCTGGCTCTTCATCCTACAATGCTGACTTGATAGCAATAAAACATATATGTCAACAAGATGTCTTAGTCCTTGTCCCTTCTTCAGTACACAGGCTGAGCCTCAATAATCCCCCAAGAACATATTAGGGCACATCCTTTTGCGGATCGTGATAGAATCTGAGATTCTTGTAACATTCCTTTATTAAAAACTTTGCCTTTACTGACTTTTATCCTCTTAATCTCTGGAGTTTCTTAACTTCATCTGGAAGGAGCCTGGCCCCTCCACTCCCAACATACACACACACACACACACACACACACACAATCGATACCGAGTGCAGAAGATTCAGACTGGAGCAGAAGGCAAGGCAGGGTTGTTGTCATTGATATGGAAACATGGGATTAGGATTTATATTGTTGTGAGAGTCATACTCAAAGCCAGTTAGAAACATTTTTCCTGCCTTGTTTCCTTGAACCTCCAAAGGCATTTTACTTCATAATAAAACGTGTGACCATATCATTGCTGAATTGTCAGTAATGGAACCCCTGTTTCTTATTTGTACCTTGACAAGGAGGCCATGGAGTAGGTAGTCATAAATCCTGAGAATCAAGGTTTATTTAATAGAGAGAATTACCCCTCTGTTTGAGGTAGAGCAATTTTGGGCCATGAAGAAGCCTCAGAGAACCCTTAGACATGTCCTAGGGAAAGGGGATTGTGTCCTGGAATTCAACAAGTAGCTTTCTATAAAATCTCCCAGGACTAGGTTTGGAAAAGGTACAGGTAGTCTACCTTGTAAAAAAAAATCTTCCGAATACTAAAACAGAATTCAAGTGTGTCTCATTTTATTTGATAAAATACATCTGTGTAAAGCTGCATGCAAATCAGTTCCATTATGACAAAATTGCACTGCCTAACCCTTCCCTCCCCTGGGATGAACAGCTCCATCTAGCAGACTTGAGCCAAGGAGTTCAAGTTTTAACTCCCACCTTCACTACACTGGCTAATTCTTAAGAACTTAAATTAGCTTTCAGACTGAGTTGGTGAATAAAGAACATTCCTAGTTCCATGCCCACTGTCATATAGCTTACATTTCTCCTATGGCAAAACAGAGGGCATTAGGAAAGTGAAACACAGAAAGGAAACTGACTTTCTCAAAGGACCCCCAACTATTGTCAACAGGATTTGTGTCCCACTGAGGGCTCTAGAAGGTGTCCTGCAGTCTTTTTTTTTTAATTAAATTAATTTATGTATTCAATTTACAACCCAATATCAGCCCCTCCTCTCCTCCTAGTACCCTCTCACATAGATTCTCCCCCTTTACAACTTAGAAGGAGAAGCCCCCATCTGAGTTCAACCCCCCACCTCCCTTCCCAACCCCAACCCCCATATCAAGTTGCTGCTAGGCCAGGCTCACTGTCCATTTAGGGGTGCAGGGACCACAGACAGGTAGGCAGGCAGGCAGGCAGGCAGGCAGGCAACAGGCTCAGGAACAGTGCCTACTCCAGCTGTTTGGTGGGCTCTCATGAAGACTAAGTTGTTCATCTGCTATGTATGTGCAGAAGGCTCCTGTACAGCCCATACTCGCTCTTTGGTTTGGTTTGATTGGTGATTCAGTCTCTAGGAGCCCCCAAGGGTCCAGGTTAGTTGACACTCTTTGTCTTCCTGTGGAGTCCTGGTTCCTCTTCAGGTCCCTCAATCTTTCTTCCAACTCTTCTATAAGACTCCCAGCGCTCCAACTACTGTTTGAGTGTGAGTTTCTGTATCTCTTTCCATTGGCTGTTGGGTGGAGCCTCTCAAAGGATAGTTATGCAAGCATAACAAAGTTTCATTAATAGCACCAGATATTGATTCTTGTCCATGGGATCGGTCACAATTTGGGGCAGTCATTGGTTGGCCATTCCCTCAGACTCTGTTCCTTGTCCCTACACATCCTGTAGGCAGGACACGTTTTGGGGTAGAAGGCTTTGTGGATTGGTTGCTGTCCTTATCCTTCCATTGGGAGTTCTGCCTAGATAAAGGAAGTAACCACTTCAGGATCTCTGTCCCTCACCCCTTCCCTGCTAGGAATCTCAGCTAGAGTCGCCCCTTAGACTTGGTGTGGCTTCTCCTCATCCTAGAATTCTGGCATGTCCTAGAGTCTTCCCCAGGCATCCTGCTGATCGATCTTCTTTTTCTCTCCCCTACTCTCCGTACATATGATCCTCCCTACCCCTCTGCTCTCCCCATCACTGCTTCCACCTAGTTCTTTCTTTCCATCTACCTCCAATATCTATTTTGTTTCTCCTTCTGAGAAAGACTCAACTCTCCTTCTCCTTGTTATTTGGCTTCTTTGGGTCTGCTGATTATATTATAGTTATCCTGTACTTTATGGCTAATATACACTTAGAAGTGAGTACATATATATATATTCTTTGGGGTCTGGGTCACCTCACTCAATTATATTTTCTAGTTCTATTTTCCTGCAAATTTCATAATGTCCTTATTTTTAATGGCTGAGTAGTATTCAATTGTGTAGACATACCATATTTTCTATTTCCATTATTCAGTTGAGAGCCATCTAGGTTGTTTCCTGTTTCTGGCTGTTACAAATAAAGCTGCTATGAGCATAGTTGAGAAAGTGTCTTTGTGGGATGGTGGAACATCTTTTGGGTATATTCCCAGGAGTGTTATAGCTGAGTCTTGAGGTAGAACTATCCTCAGTCTTCTAAGAAACCAGCAAATAGATCCATGTTTATCATCCTGAAAAAAAACTCAAGTCCAAATGGATCAAAGACCTCAACATAAAACCAGCACATTTAATCTAACAGAACAGAAAGTGGGAAATGGCTTTAAACTTGTTGATACAGGAGACAACTTCCTGAGCAGAACACAAATGGCCCAGACACTAATGTCAAGAATTAATAAATGGGACCTCATAAAACTGAAAAGCTTTTGCAAGTCCAAGGAAACTATCATAAGGACAAAGCCAACAGCCTAAAATCAGCCTAAGACAGGAAAAGATCTTCACTCACCCTAAATCCAGCATATACCCAAAGATGTTCTACTACCCAACAAGGACACTTGCTAATATCCAAAATATATAAAGTGCTTAAGAAGTTAGACATCAACAATCCCAATAACAATTAAAAAATGGGATACAGAGAAAGACAGAGAATTCTCAACAGAGGAATCTCAAATGGCCAAGAAGCACTTAAAGAAATTTTCATTGTTCTTATTTTTTTCTAAAACTATGATATGTTCCACTGAATAAAGAACACTTAGCCAAATTCAATAACAGGTAGGTTTACATGCAAAATTTCAGTACAGATCTGGGGTGTGTGTTGAAGGTGTGTTTGAACTTTTCTGTGTTTTAAGATTTACTTGTATTTGCTTGTGGATATGGGTTTTGATGGTGTGAATATTTGTGTGTATTTTCATGCCCAGTAGCCATGGAGGCCAGAAGAGGGTCCTACAACCCTGGAAAACAGAGCTATAGACATCAGCAAGCCACCACGTGTGTGCTGGGAATTAAATCTTAGAACTCTGCAAGAGCAGTAATTCTTTTAAATAAAGAGCCATTGTTCCAACCCCATGTCTGACCTTGTCCTGGGTACAGTGAGAGCTGTATTCAGAAGCCAGGCATGATTAGGAGAGCCACGGTCTTCTAGTCAGCACCCATGCAAGGCTTCCTATGTTATTTCTGCAGATGCATGTCCATCACAGTTATAAGTTTATTGAACTTTTTTGTCTGAACTTTTAATAAGCCCATATGATCATTTAAATCACTGAGCTTTAAACTGTTCTGTTGCCTAAGTACAATGGGCTATGAAAACAAGGAAAAAATGAGTGGTTCTGTAATTTCTTGAAAAGAGACTGTTTCTATGAGGTCTTACGAGAACTAAGATTCTCAGTAGAAAATGCATGTGTTAAAGTAAGAAAGAGCATTCAGAGGTTTTCTCCAAGCCAATCTCCATGGGTTTTGCTGTTGCTGTTGTTGTTGTTGGTAGTGGTGGTGGTGATGGTTTTTGGTTTTTTTTGTTTTTTTTTTTTTTTTTTTCTTTTTTGTTTTGTTTTGTTTTGTTTTGTTTCTGTTTTGTTTTGTTTCTGTTTTGTTTTGTTTTGTTTTGTTTTGTTTGTTTGTTTTGTGGGGAGGGTTGGACAGGCACACTTAGCACTATGACTTTAAAGCACCATGGTAATCAGATACTGAGTCCTGACTTGGTGGCACTCATAACATCAACACTGGAATGAGAAATTCAGTCCATTTCTACTATTCAGAAATACCTACCATTGTGTCCTCCTTTCCACTATTCTCTATAAAATCAGAGAAACTACCCCTCTCATCTATTTCTTGGTCAGTCACTAAACTGTACTGACACTGGCTTCCAGGCTGGCTATGAATACTCTGCTTCCCCACATTGAGGATAGTGACCAGTTTATTCAGTGGATAAAGGATCTTCCCAACCGCTTGAAGACCTGAGTTTGAATTCTCGGCACTAACATAAAGAAGTGGCTTGTAGTTCTCATTTGAGTCCTGGGAGGCAGAAACAGTAGGGTTCCAAAGCTCATAGGCTAGCCAGTATAGACAGTTGATGTACTCTAAGGTGGAGAAATACAGAAAAAGACACGTGGCCTCAACCTCTCCCCTGTACTCAATTCATACATGAGTGTGAGCACTGTACCCGCAATGTGCACACAAGCGCACACTACACAAACACAAAGGAGGGAGTTTGGAGAAAGACAGCTGTGCACCAGGATTATTTCCCTGTACTTTCTGTGGAGGAGATGAGCAGAGTCCCCTACATGCCATGAACTTTACCATACACTCTTTGACATGGTAGACTGAACCTTCTGAAATCACCCTCAAAATGTCTTCTTTCTCCTGTAATTTCCTTGTGTCAGGAATTATATTATAGAAGTAAAAAAACAAAAAACAAAAAACAAAAAAACCAACTAATACAATAACTGTCCTTTCAATCACTCTTTCTACATCACATTTTTCAGAAGATTTAACACCATGAGGTGGTCATTCTCATGTTACTCTTATTGACCCCCCTTATGCGTTGGTAAAGTCTGTAAATCCTTTGTTAGACAGAATCTAGGAAAGGTTTTTAATGCACAAACTGGAAACACTTTGAGTCAGTAATAGAACTGTTGTGTGAACTATAATAGATTGAAATGATAGGATAATATTTGTTGGAAAAGAATTGCAAATACCTCTACATGCAATTAATATATACACAGCACATAAACACATATGCATGTGTGGGTGTGCTTTTGAATATTTATGAAAGGAAGTATATGTGTATGTAAGTAAGAAGTCATGATTTTCTATACCATTTGAAGTATTTTGATTTATTTATGGCATTACTTATTTATTTTTGCGTTCATACCATCCTAAGCAGAAGCCTCTAAGACTAATTTTGCTATCATTTCCATTCTTTGATTATTCTTTGAATATTTTCTTACTTTCACTTTCAAGACAAATCTAGCTTTTTCTAAGAACTGGTCGTAGAATCAGCCTTTCCTACTTCTTCCACCAAATATATCCCAGATTCTTTTCTAAAACATGTAAATAATAGTAGTTAGAACCCAAAGCCTTAGAGCTGAATTGGTACTTGCTTAGCTTTTGTGAAGAACTTTTTATGACCACTGTGCAGTCCTAGACATGTGTACAACAGGCTAAATGTTACTTCCTAAAAGCCAATGCTCAGCTACACCTCAAAACATGACTCTGCTTGAAAAGAATGTCTTTGTAGATACAATTACTTTAAATGAGGTCATATTGGGTTAGGATGCATTATAAATCCAAGGCCTGACATGTTTATAGAAGAAAAGAGAGAGAGGGAGAGATAGGACCATAGTCACACACACACAAGACAATCTGAAGACATAAGCCTTAGAATGCCAATGTGTGTCCAAGGCTGCTGACTTCCACCTGCAGCTGTGATAGGTGTAGCATCTGCTGTCTTGTTCAAAACCTCCAGAAGGAACCTCTGATGAGCTCTCAATTTTAGATTTCTGGTGAGATCAGTAAAAAGAAAATATTTTTTGTTGTTTTCAGGCAGTTTCTGATAAGTTTCATGGGAACTCTAGAATACTAATACAATGTGTATGAATGCCTGTCTGTATGCATTAATTCACATACATATTTTCATTCATGTTTATTATTCTATGATTTTTTCACGAGTTCCAACCCCAAAGTATAGGGATTATTCTCAGTCTCTGTCTCTCTGTCTCTGTCACTGTCACTGTCTCTGTATCTCTCTGTATCTCTTTGTATCTCTCTCTCTCTCTCTCTCTCTCTCTCTCTCTCTCTCTCTCTCTCTCTCTCTCTCTCAATGTCTATCTCCTTCCCACCCCTCCTCTGCATGGGTGAAGGATCTTTCTAGGTGGTAGGCATTTTGGAGGCCACTGAGTGAATTCAGTGAATGAATGCACTCAGAATAGCTGAGTAAATGTCATCAGTTTGGTATTTTGTTCTGTTTTGTGGTGCCAGAGGTTGAACAAAGACCTCATGCTTGCTTAGTAAATGTACTACCTCTTGTTTTTGTACTCCTTGCTCTTTGACCAGGGTTTGAGAATTTTGGACTATTTTATATTCAGAAGTATTTTCAGTATATTCATATAAATAAAAGCATTTTTCTTCATTTTAGCTATTTTTCTCTATCTATGCTAAACCATCTAAATGAGAATTAACTTTGTTCTTCCCTATTGAAAATACATGGATCTAATAACCACCGAGAGCCTTGTTTTTCTTGATTCCATTCCAACCCATCTGGAGGTAGAACAGGCTTCATGTAGAGAAGTTACAAAGCCAGCCTGGATAAGCCCGTCTCAACTTACTTGCTTTCCACTGAGTAATCAGGAATGTTTTAGAGGAAGCTGACTACAAGTTTTGATCACAGGTAAGAGCAAATGTCCAGGGGATGGAGTTCGACTCCCTGACTATTGGACTTTATAGCTAGAGCACTTGTAAGCAAGTATTAGCTATATGGCCCTGAATTCAATTCTCCCTCTGGGTCCTTATTTGTAAAATGGAGGTTGAAATTTCACTGAAATACAGTGACACCTAAACATTAGTGATCTTAAAACATGTGCTGTGTTCTCTCTCTCTCTCCAGAATATAGATGATATATAGCTATGTAGAGATATACATATATAGATACACAGATATATTTCTATAAAAATATGTAAATAGTTATATAGATAATATACATATGTAGATGTATAGATATATAGATGATATATAGATATAAATATGTGTATATAGATATACATATAGGCAGATATACAGATATATAGATATTTAGTTATTTAGATATTTAGATATATAGACATATAGATATAGATATGAAGAAAGATTTTATTTTGTCTTAAGGTTCCAGAGCTAACAGAGTGCCCCATGACAGGAATCCTGCCTGGTAACAAGCAGCAGACATGGTATCAGGAACAGTAAGCTGAGAGATGGCTATGACGTGTTACATGGCACTGAGCTAGCCTGTCATAGATTGACTCGATGGCCATATTATTTTACAGTGTACTCAATGATAAATAATATTTGAAAGTAGTAACATTTCTCATCTCATCCAGGTGATTCACTTGATTAGTCAAAAATGGAGAAAAACCTGAGAATGGTTAAGAGAAACAAGTAGAGACTTAGTAGTACAGTTTCATTGACGAAGGACTTTTTCAAAAATGATTTGTAAAAAAAAATTAAAGCTAGACTTCTTTCTGGACTTTGTCTCCTGCAATTATGGAAAAACATGCCTTAAAAGCCTGTCCCAAATGGCCCACTACATTGGCCCAGTATCCTAAACACTGTCCAGGCTCCTTGATGAAGTGGTCTGACCCTCTGACAAGAGTTTCAGTACCATCTCTTCATGCCTTGTTGGTTTAGTCTCACATGATGGATGGGATGACATGCAGTCGGCAGGGCTGTTGGTACCTGCTCTGTAAATGACTCTGGTATCATGGCGCCAAAGGCAAAATGACCATCTCTCAATTCTGGCTGAGCAGTCTGACTTCAGATTTTCAAGTATGGAAGCTTATGATTTATGAGACACAAAAACTCACATAAATGGCCTTCTCTTCCATCTGACAAGGATAGACTCCCTATATAACCTCCAACCTATGCTTCCTTAGCAGGAGGATAACATCATGCTAGCAAGAAGAGAATAGCTTTCTATCCCAGACAGATAAAAACACTTGTACAGCAAGTGTTGTGTGCATTAAGCCAGGCTAGTACTCCATAGACCACGGGGAGGATCAGATAAACAGTAAGGTCTGGGCTGTGTCATTTCCTCTTCTCAATGCTTGTTGCTTGGTGCTAGGAAGAGAATGAAGCTGAGAGCTGGAGGTGATAGAGGCTCTGTCTACCACACATGAGGTCCTGTCTTCAATCCATCCCCAGGACTGTAAAATAAAATGAAACAAAACAAAACAAAACAAAACAAAACAAATTGAAGTGAAGCGAAATGAAATGAAACGAAACGAAACAAAACAAAACAACCAACATGCAGTGGTTTCTAATGAATGGGTATTGCTTTCCTGCTCATGATGGCATGCATGCGACTATAACAGCACCCCTCGGCTGCTGAAAATGAGGGACTGGACATTCCAGGCCAGTCATATATACAATAAGAAGAACGTGCTACCAATCCCCCGACCACATTGGGGTCATAAGGGCAGAGAGAAACTGGTTTTGAACAAGAGATAAACCTGAAATTATGTGTCAGCATAGATGGAAAGTTACTTTCAGGAAATCCTTGAGAGATTGTTTGTTCTCCCAATCCTATGTTGAGAACTAAAAAATCTAGCAGCCTTGTAAGCCATCAGTGTTACAATATTTCACCTTCATGCACCACCATGTAAGCTGAAACACCAACATGATTTGAGGCTACAGATATGATGGACAGAAGGTGACCAACTTTCTTTGTGGCCTGGTACCTCCATGTTAAACTCTGAGTAGTCCAAATGGACACAGAATCCCAGTCCTCAAATCTGAACAGTCTTAAACACAAGAGGATGAGCTAGTATATTAGTGAGCTTTCTATCACTATAATAAAACATCTGTGAGGAGTAACTTACAGAATAAAATGTTACTTTCCTCATAGTTCTGGGGGTTCAGCCAATGACCAATTGGGCCTGTCACTTTGGGCCAGCATACAGTGCTGGGAGAGGGTGGCAGAGCAATCTATAGAAGCTACAGAAAGAAAACATTAAGAAGAAGATGCCAGAGACATAGAATTCCTCTTAAGAGCATGAGCAAGGTGGTGAATACTCCTCCGCTGGACTCTACCTCTTACTGATGAAAAGGTAGTGAGCATCCAAGCTGTCGCTGGGTTTCTTTTATTTGGAAGGAAGGGTAACCTGAGGAAAGACGCAAAGGACACATCGTCTGGAAACAAAAACTTTAATGAAGTTGGTACCACTGTCCACATGAGCACCACCTGATGTCCCTACTATAGAAGAAGAGGCTCAGTGATTTATTTTATAATTGAGCCTCCCAAATTAACAAGCAGTGTAAACAACTAGCCTGACCACTGTTCCAGGCAGCCTTCATGTGCACTCACCTTGGTTCATATTGCCCTTGGGGCTGCAATAGATATCTCTTCTAGAAGACTTATATGGAGTTAGCCTACAGACCGTCTCAGAAGGGAACCCCACAGGATTTGGGCTCAGGCCGGGAACTCTGCTGCCACCAGTATATTTTTGGCAACTGTTCAATGCATTGATTCTGTCACAGCCTGCTGTTTCTTGCTCTAGCAATCTCAGAGATGGGAGTGGTTTGGCATTTCTTGGAGTGACATATTTGTGTGGAAAATAAAAGGTGACTTAGAGTTTTATAGCCATTTATTATTTTTATTAGTGGATGAGGAATACAAAACCACTTAGGGTTGGAGGGAGGCTTTCGACACTTTCCCAGACAGAAGGCTTGCAAAACAAGGCCTTTGGATTCTTACATCGCATTCCCTTGAAGGGTTATGTAACTGATACTTGACTGATTTATTTAGCTTGGACTCATTTAATGGTGACTTTAGTAAGACACCCTAACTGCTTGAAAAGCAAATTGAGATTTCAAATAAGCGCTGAAAAGGTCTCTTGGCTCTAAAAGCAGGAAGTAGCCTATCAGCCCAAATAGTCCTTTAGCTCTGAAAATTTGCTTTTCATAAAAATGAATGGATCAGGGAAGAGACAGGGAACAAGCAACCCTATGAGTTTGAAAACTAATTGGAAAACTTATTTCTTGAGACAAACTTGGAGGTGTGCGGGAGGGGGTCATTGATCCTTTTTCACTGATCTTGACTGAACCCAGACCACTGAAAATATCCTCTCAATGGATAAACAGCTTCAAGAGTCTGCTCCTCTTTTATTTTTCAGTGGGTTCTCAAGCAGATTATAAAGGAGTGGAGTCAGACCACGGCAAACACAATGGTGTACTGGCTCAGAGGTGATCTCTGGCATCCTGAGTTAGGCTACTAAACAGACATGCCCACTCTGGACAAAGAGATTAGTATTTTACTTGCTGCTGTTGCTTTTGTTTGTAGATTAGTATTGGGTTTTGGAGCATAAGAACCAGTGTGCACAAAGCATCCGTGTGGCGTGTATCAAGCACCCTATGAGTGTCTGTTTGAACCTGCAACATTTTAGCTTTACTGTTAAAAAGGACCTGCATGAGGTCATCTGGCGAGAACTAGACAGCCTGACTTCATTTTTTGCTATTGTCACTGTCACTACTGTACCAATGTATGTTATGATTCATTTGTTTTGTTTTTTTGGGTTTTTTTTTGTCTCAGGTACAACAGTCTCTAATATGCATAGTGATTGAGTCACACTAATGTTTATGAGATGGAAAATTTAAAAAAAAATGGTGAGGGGGATCAGCTAGCATATTCAAGGAAAAATACTTAGTCCTGAACAGAACATCTGTATTACCCTCTCCAGAGATCAGGAAATGTTACAGAAGAAAAGGCAGAAAGGGTGTAAGAGTTGGCGGGCAGGATGTCATGATAGGGAAATATGTCTTCCAAGAATGGCATGGCCTTTACTCTCACACATTCGAAGCAGCTAATATTATCTTCACAAGTCCATCAATGACCCATCATGCAGGAGTGAGGGGCTTATGAGGACCTAGGCCGTTGAAGATTTATAGACAGCTAATTGTCACTGGGGAAAGGAGACACATATTCTTCAGTTGTTAGTCAATGGTAAATTGGCCATGTTCGTTACCAAAACTCTGACCCATGCCTCTGTAAGAAATCCTAATAAAAGTCATTTCATAATAAATAAATAAATACATAAATAAATAAAATTAATAAAAGGGTCAATAGTAGTAGAGAGGAACAAGAGAAGATAAGTGGAGGTGGATATGATCAAAATTAACATACAAATTTCTGAAAATGTCATTATGGAACCCATGACTTGATGAATATTATGATCTAATAAAATAAACTTCTATAACAAAGCAAGGATGAAAATATGCAGTCACCACTGTCCTTTATTCAAAAACTGGTTGGTTACAAAATCAAAATTTTTAAATTTCCTTCTACTAAGTACCATTTGCCTTTTCCCTAACCCCGAATCTAGGACATTCTCCGTGGGTCCCCCTCTTCTACAAGTCTTTTGCGCAGACACTAACAGCATCTGTGTCAAGAATGTCTTCAAGTGGCTCCTCAGCAAACAGCCTTTAAAGAAAAAAAAAAAAAAAAAGAAGCAGCATGCCCTTACCACAGAATACAAGTTAGGGTTCTAGACTACCTTGTATAGTGGGTAAGAATCAGGCTGGCCTATAAAGGACTGACCCTACCTTGGCTCAGCGGCTCTTCTGTATGACAGCTCGTCTGCTTGCCCACCACCTGGTCTCCTTCTATCCAACAGGGGTGCCTATGCTTGAAGGATCAGTGCAAATCCTGGCAGCCTATTCATCACTGCTGTGGGCAATAGCAGTGGCTTCGTTTGACCCACAGATTTCACATGTTTTGCCAGCATTCATAAAACTGTGCCAGACAAACTTGTAATAAAGTATCAGCATTTCCCCACCTTTTTCTTTTGTATTTTATTTTAATTAAGGTGATATTCAATAGATGTAGGGGACATGCACTGCTCAAATTTGGGTTAACAGTTATGTTGTCTTAAATATGAGAGAAATAATTAACATGCAATAATTTTCTATCTCTGGTAGCTATAATATGACATTTCGATATATGTACGTGGTACATAAGGATCAAATCAATGTAATTACTGTTCCTATCGTCTTATCATTACATCATGTTTGGAGCCTTTGAGCTTCTTCTCTCGAGATACTCATGAAATGTATAATATGTTTTTGTGAACTATGGTCACCTCACTGCTCTTTAGAAGACAAGAATTTATTGCTTTTATGTTAACTGTGTTTGGTTACCCGTTTTCTAACCTCCTACTATTCCCCATTCTTCTATGCTTCTATAAATCACTCGTATATGCTGAACCATGTTTTTAAGCAATATCCACACAAATGAACATGCAAAACTCACCTGCACCTGACTTGTCTCACTTAACACAGTCTTATTCAGATACACCCATTTCTGTTCTAATTGATAGGGTGTCATTCTTTCCATGCTTAAATAATACTCCATTGTGCAAACACCACACACTTTCTTTGTGCTTTCATCCTTCTTTGGAGATATACCGTCTGGAACTTACACTCCATACCATCATATTGAGAATAATGAAGCAATCAACACAAACTGAATGTCTTCCTTTGACACACTGATGGTGTTTCCTTTGGCCATGTATCAAGAATTCAGATGACCACATCATGGTTTATTTTCCCATTGCTGTGATAAAATGCTGCAACAAAAGCAATGTAAGAGCAAAAAGGTTTATTTTGGCTCACAGTTCAAGGGTCCAGTCAATCCTGGCAGAAGGGTCCAGTCAATCCTGGCAGAGAAGTGATAAAAGATAGGATTAGCTGGTAACAGGAAGAAAGAGGTGATGAACACTTAATCACAGTTCACTTTCTCCTTACAGTTCAGGATTCAGAACCAATCTCAGGCAATGGAGCTACCCACAGAGGATGGGTCCTCCCACCCCAATTAACATGATGAAGATAATCCCTTGCTAGCATGCTCAGAAGATCATCTCACACGTGACTCTGGATGTCATCAAGTTGGCAATTGAGATTAACCATCATAATACATTAGATTTATAGTAATTTCTTGAGGTATATTAGTTTCAGTGTGACTACTAATTTCTATTTTCTCCAACCATATATGAGAATTCCCTTATTCCTGTATGAATGCCAACATTTCTTTTTAGGCATTTGATGAAAGCATTGTTAACCAGGATGAGATGATACCACATCGTTTTGGCTCCCATTTCCCTGATGACAAATGAGTTAGACCTTTTATTTTTCATACATTTTTTCATTTTAATTGGAATATTTGTAACATTACTGTTGGTTCTCAATAGATTATGGATATGAATTCTTTATCATATGAACAGCTGGAATGTTTTTCGATCATTCTGTAGCTTGTCCTCAGTTTGTTGATCATTTCTTCCACAGAGCAGAAGGAAATTCTTAGTTATTATAATCTCATTTTTATTTTATATTTTTGTACTTTTGGTGTCTTACCCAAAAATCATCATCTGTGCTAATGTTAATTGAGTCCCCTTGTTTATGTATGTTTGTCTGTTTGCTTTTTTATTTTTCTTCTAGTAGTTTTGAGTTTCAGGTCTTATATTTGGGTCTGTGATCCATTTTGAATGGATTGAATTTCAATCTTCTAAGTAGAATGTCCAGTCTTTCCAGCACCATTTGTTGAACAGGGTATTGTTTTCCAATGCGTATCTCTAGCACTTCTGTTGAGTTAGTTGCCTCCAAGTACACAGATTCCTCTTGGGAATCCTTTCCCTTTCCATTGGATTGTGTATCAGATTCTGTAGCTGCTGTGCTGTTTGAGTTAGTATAGCTTTGTAATATATTTTGGGGTAGGGTGATGTGATGGCTTGTGCTTGATCGTTGTACTGGCTAGTTTTGAGTGTCAACTTGACACAGGCTGGAGTTATCACAGA
>JADRCD010231123.1:0-15263 GCA_019843815.1 Montemys delectorum
AAACAAAACAAAACAAAACAAAACAAAACAAAACAAAACCCTAAGACACTGAAGAAAGAAACTGAAGAAAATCTCAGAAGATGGAAAGATCACATGCCTGAGGATTGGCAGGATTAACATAGTAAAAATGGCCATCTTAGCAAAAGCAATCTACAGATTCAATGCAATCCTCATCAAAATTCCAGCACAATTCTTCACAGAAATTGAAGGACAATTTTCAATTTCAGATAAAAAAAAACATTAAAAAAAAACCCAAGATAACTAAAACAATCCTGAACAAGGAAACAGCTAGAGATATCACCACTCCAAATTTCATGTTGCAACACAAAGTTATAGTAGTAAGAACAGCATGGTATTGTCATAAAATAGGCATGATCAGTGAAATAGAATTGAAAACCCAGATATAAATCCATGTATTTATAGACATCTGATTTTTGATAAAGAAGCCAGAAATACATAGTAGAAAAAAAAAGACACCATCTTTAGCAAATGGTGGATGTCTGCCTGTAGAAGAATGAAAATATGTCTATACTTACCTCCCTGTACAAAACCCAACTCCAAATGAATCAAAGACTTCAACCTAAAACTAGATAGACTGAACCTGAGAGACTAGAAGGTGGTGAATAACCTTGAGCTCATTGGCACCTGAGAGAACATTACTAACACAGGCACTAAGATCAACAATTAATAAATGCGACTTTATGAAACGGAAATATTTTTTATAAGGCAAAGAAGATCATCATTCAGACAAAGTGGCAGCCTAAAGAATGGGAAAAGAATTTTACCAACTCCACATTCAATAGTAGGCTAACATCTAAAATACATAAAGAACTCATGAAACTACATATCAAAAAACAAATACACCAATTTAAAAATGTGGCACAGGTCTAAACAAAGAACTCTCAGTAGATGGAACTCAATGGCCTAGAAACAAATAAATGCTATCTGCTGCTTCTGGCTCTTACACTATCTCCTCTGATGACCCTGAGTTTTTTCAGAGAGGCTGTGTTACATGTTTAGGGTTGAGTGCTTCATGGTCTTTTATTTCTGCATGTTGAACAATTGTTGTCTCTGTTAATTTCTATTGTAGAAGGAAGCTTCCCTGGTGAGGCTTGGGCAGTTTGATACCATGTCCATTCAGCAGAAGAACAGTATAGGTTCTCCCCTAGGGCCATGACAACACAGATTCCGGCTCTGGGTCCACTGAGCAGTACAGACATAAATTGTCTTGTAAAAAGAGTCTTAGATCCAAAGATAACATGTACCCTTAGTCCAGTAGCATTTGGTCTGCCATCGTACCCCTGCTCTTGTCTTTCCAGGCTTGTTTTTATTGTAGCTTGTTGCTTATCTTAGGGATTTAAAAACACATTATGTGTAAGTCCAAATTCTTTGACAGTTTCATAGAAGTATGCAGTGTATCTTGAGCTTACCCACTCCATTCCTCTCCCTAATTCCTCCAAGATCCATGATCCACTCCCTTCATCCCTCCCAAATTCATGTCCCCTTATTCTTTATAACTCACCAAGTCCTATTTTAACTAACCATATGCTCATCAGTGTGGGGCCATTCACTGAACTGTGGTCAATTTACCAGGGCCTCACCTTTAAAGAAAGGTAATCTTCATTCCCCGAGAAGAGGTCAACTGTCACTAGCTCAGGGTGGGTGAGTCTGAGCCCCTTCCCTCTCCTTGCTGGACTGTTGACTTGCTTGAACATGCGCAGACAGAGCACACATGTTCTGAGTTTGTGAGTGTTTCTGTCCTGTCAGGTCCAGAAGCCACTCCAACTCCTGGCTTTTGTAGCCTTTCAGCCCCCTCTTCTGGAAGACTCCTCTTCAGGGTTTTTATTCACAAAGGGGTATTGAATTTTTGTCAAAGACCTTTCTTTATCAACTGAAGTGACCTGATCATTTCTGACCTTGAGGCCCTTTCTGTGGTGACTTGGATTTACTGGATTTACTTCTGCTAAACTCCCTTGTGTACCTGGAATGACGTCAGCTTCACCATGGTGTGTCTTTGGGGGGTGTTCTTGAATTCTGTTTGAAAGTATTTTATGTTTACCAGGGAGACTGATATATAACTCTCTGGGGTGGGGTTGTTAATGTGTCTTTATCTAGTTTTGCTGTTGACATAATCCTGGCTTTCATAAAGAGGAGATTAGAAGCCACTCTTTTTTCTGTTTTGCAGAGAAATTTGCAAAGTCGTAGGGCTAGCTCTTCTTTGAAGGTCTGGTGGAATTTTGCAGTGACTCCCGCTGGCCCTGGGTTTTTATTAGTTAGGGGATTTCCCAATTACAGTTCTACCTCATTGGTTGTTAAGGATCTGTTACCTCCTCATCACAGTTCAGCCTTGGTAGGTTGCACACATCTAGGGATTTATCTATTTCTATAAGATTTTCTGATTTAGTTGAAAATCAATGTTTAAAGCCTGTCCTCATGATTGTCCAAGTAGGGAGACGTTTTATTACTTCAATTTCATTGTTTGTGTTTCTTAATCTGCTTATGTCGAACATATCCTCTTTGTTCAATTTTAAAATATATGTATTATAAAATGTATCCACTTCTCCTGAACTTTGCAATTTGGGAGGCTATACATTTTTAAATAACTTGTAATAGTTGTATGGTTTGTGATGATGTTTACCATAATATCATTTTTAACCTCTAATTTTATTAATTTTTTCTTTTTATTTTAGTAACTTGGCTAAGGATTTGTCCATCTAAATTATCCTTTAAAGAACAAGTTTTTGGTTTCATTGGTTCCTTGTATTAGCCTCCATTTCATTAATTTCTGTTCCTGACTTTATTCCATCTACTAATTTTGGACTCATCTTGGTTTGGATTTTTAAACTTCAGGTGCATCACTGGGTTATTTATTTGAGATATTTCTGATATTTTTTAATGTGGCCACTCTTACCTTTGCCTTTGTTTTATTCCAGGGGTAGTGGAAAGCTGAGTTTTCATTTCCATCTGATTTCCAAATTTTTAATTTTTCTGTCATTTCTTATTTATTTTTAGTTTCATTACATTTTTAGAAATTAGAAACAATTTTATCTTTTATTCCTCTTCCTCCCTCCAAACTCTTCCATGTCCCCTCTGTACAAGCTCTCCTGTGCTCCCCTAACTCCCTCTCAATTCATAGCTTCTTTATTTTTATTATGTTGGTACATTGTAACTTTAATTTTTTTCAAACTTTATTTTTAACGATGGTTCTTAAATGCTTTAACCTTGCTCAATGTTAGCCCACCACCCACCAGAGGTCGTGGAAAAGAAAGGATACAGGGGAAGTGGACCTGTTTAGAAAGATTCGTTGGAGCAACTCCTGTCTGTGTTGTCTGGAAATCAGCAGTTCAGGTCACAGGTCAGCAGCAGCAGCAGCCCGATCCACTCACAAACACTTCACGGATACACCAGCAGTCCAGTTCAGTAGAATCAGGAGAGCAACAGTGGTGATACCACCTAGCAGAGATGGCCAGGCCTCAGCTTCAGCTCAAGTCATCAGGAGGGACCCGGAGGGACACCAGGAGAAGTTCTCTGTGGTGCCTCTCTCAGGGAAGCAAAGATTAGCAAAGACCTGAGACCTTTAAGCATTATACAGCTAGCTATAACAGCAAACCAAGCTCTGTCTCTGTCACTCTGTCGAGTCCTATTTATAGTCCCTCCAAACATCACATGCCCTACACAGGCCTTGCCTCAGTACAGGTCTTGAGTCAGCTCATGAGTCTGTCTCAGCTGACGTCACTCTGAATGACATTCAGCCCAAGTCCTTGGATGTGGCAAGAAATTGCAGCACACCACCAGAAGTTTATTGGTGCGTTTCTCTCTATGGAGTCCCAACAAATGCAGCTCAACTATGCAGTGTAAGGCAGTACAATACATGCATGACGTTGGCAAAGAATTCTTCATCACGAGTCCTTTCACATGCTTGCTTTAGCAGAATACCCTTTTACTTGTGTCTGCTTCAGCAAAACATTCCTTCACCACCTGTGTCCACTTCAGGAAAACACTCTTTCACGTGTTTGCACCAGCAAAGCACCATGTCAGTATATATATATATATATAAATACATAAACACAACTGGCTGAGTCCAATTAGTGTTTCTTGTATGCATATGATTCCACGACTAACCACTTGGCATTGGATAAGCAAGTAGGGGCTCATCCCTGGGAGGACTGAATCTCCCTTTTCAGTAGGCACTACTTTCCTGTAGCTCTTCATATATGGGTGGGGCCCTGTAAGATGTTCCTTTCCACACTAGTATGTCTAATGGTGTTGTAGTTGTCTGTGCCTTCTTCAGGCAGCCATATTATTGTTACAGTGCATGGTGGTTCTGTTTAAAGATCTATGATCTCACCAGTCCTGGGGAGTCAGCTAGATTTTCAACATTAGACATGATTTCCCTCCTGTTAAGAGGTCCTTAAGTCCAATTAGGGAGCTGTTGGCTACAGCCAAGATATGAGTGCCACCATTGCATCTTCGGGACGATCTTACCCCTGAAGATCATTAGTGTGCATCACGGGCATCACAGAGAGGAAGCTTTCAGTTCAAAATCCAGCTCCAATCATCTGAATTCCCTGTCTCAAGTGTGTGGCGGCTTCAGCAATACGGACTTCCTTTCAGTCTCTGAGAATCAACCAATGACAACAAAAAACAGCCAATATTTTAGGGAACTCCCATGACCAACAACCAACAAGGACATCTCTCATGCCTGGTACTGGGGCTTTTATTACATTGTCATTTGCTCATGGGATAAATATTGTCATCCAGAGGCCAAATCTTTATTTAAGCTACATATGTATGTGTACACATACACTTATATGTATTACATATAATTTTAGGTAAATAGGAAAAATGATTCCTTAAGGCATTTTCAAAATTCTTATTGTTATTTACCTTTCTCTTTCCCTCTCCTGTGCTGATTTCCCTCCTCTCTCCTCAACTAGAGTCCATCCTCATGTCCCCATGTCCACATGTCCCCATTCCTCCCTTCATATCCCTGTACCCTGCTAGTTCCATCTGTAGGACATCCCCATGGTCCTTTTTCACTTTCTTAATTTCCGTGGTTGCCCAGGTCACAGGCTCACATCTGAAGATTTGGAGCTAGGATCCACAGGTGAGAGAGAACATGTGGGTTGTTGTGTTTTCTCTGCTTGAGTCGCCTCAGTCAATATCTAGCTCCGACCATTTACATATACATCTCACGATTTTATTTTTCTTTACAGCTGTATTGCTGTGTACTTTGGGCAAATGCCAAAGGGCAGCATAGCGGGGTCATGTGATAGATAGGATTCTAGCATGTTGACAATCCTCCATACTGATTTCCAGTGTGGCTGCTCAGTTTTCAATCCTGTCAACAGGGAATGAATTCCCCGCTTTCTCCTCACCATCATTTGTCATCAATGTCTTGCTGATCTTGGTCATTCTGACTGCGGTGACATGAAATCTCACAATTTGTTTTGATTTGCATTTCCCTGATCACTAAAGATGACACCTTTTGAAATAATACTCTGTTTTAATTTGTCTTTTGAGAACTCTATGTTCAGATTCATACTACATTTTTAAGTGGATTCTTTGTTTTCTTGACTCTTTGTTTTTTGAATTGTTTATATATCCTAGCTATTAACCATCTATCAGTCAAATAGATTCTCTCCCACTCTGTGGCTTTCGTAGTCACTCAATGGATTGTACCCTTAGCTTCGGCAGAAGCATTTTGGTTTTATGACGTCCCACCAGTCAGTTGATAGCCCTAGGCCCTATGCAAATGGAGTCCTGGTCAGGAAGTTCTTACTTAGTATCATAGTAGGAATCCTTGAAAACTGCCACTGCTGGCAGAGCAATGATCTGTGTGAGGCAAGGAGAAAATCTGGTTTGGTGCAACTTAGTAGCAGGTACTGGTTCCAACTTTTGGAGTCTGATCCCAGGGAAGTTTAGTTTTTAGGCATTTAACTAAAGTAGAATTTTTGGAAGAAAAAAAGGCTTTGGAAACACTTGTCTCAAACCCATGTGGCACAATGAAGCTTTAGAAGTGAAAACACAGGAACCCTTTTGCAATGCACATGTGACCTCTTCCATAAAGATGGGTTCTATAGCTTAAGGGCCTCAGAGGGGATAAGGTATGATCTTAGTCATACAGACATCATGGAGGTCACCAAGCTACCAAGTATATGTGACAGCTTCCCTAAGGATGGGTTCTATGAACTGAGAAACAAAGCTAAAAATAAATGTCTAGGGAGGAAAGGTCTGGATAAACATTCTGGGGGGATTCTGGTGAGGCCTGGCCCTATAGATAGATAGCAAAGGTCACGATCCACTCTCAGCCTTCTGGGTGGGCTATGGGTAGAGATATCCCTTCTGCTGAAGATGCAAGCCTGCGTGTTTAACATTCTTGGGTTCCCTAGTGTGTATCTGTAGTCTAGGGAAGAAGGGTCTGGATAAACATTCTGGGCCTGGCCTATAGATAGCAAAGGTCACCATCCACTCCCAGGCTTCTGGATGGAAAACAGGCATAAAGACCCCTTCTGCTGAAGACACAAGCCTGCGTGTTTAGCATGCTTGGGTTCCTTCGTGTGGATCTGTGAGCACAAAGACTTCAGTGCCCTATACATCTCCTCATTTTTAAGTTTTTAAGAAAATATAGTGGCTGTAATGGAGGCTGCTGTTTAATGCATCTCCTCCATGGCTAGTCAAATTAATTTAAGCAAGCATAAGAGAATTATGATAGATAACAGAGGACCAAGGAGAGGGGGCAACCATCTAGCCATGATGGTCTTTCAAAGGTTACTTATGGGTTTTGTTTTTCTCTTTTTGCAAATCATTAATTTGACCATCAATTAAAGCAACTCATGCCAAGTCATTGCTGACATAAGGTATGTCAAGATTACGCTTGAGGGATATAACTTTAATTTTTTTCTTTTTCTTTTTTTAAATTTATTTTTATTAGATTTTTCTTTATTTACATTTCAAATGATATCCCATTTCCTAGTTTCCCCTCTGGAAAAAAAATCCTACTCCCTCCTCCCTCCTCCTGCTCACCAACCCACCCTCTTCCGCTTCCTGGCCCTGGTATTCCCCTACACTGGAGCATAGAACCTTCACAGGACAAAGGGCCTCTCCTCCCATTGATGACCGACTAGGCCATCCTCTGCTACATATGCAGCTGCAGCCATGAGTCCCATTTTAATTTTTTTCAAACCTTATTTTTAATTATGATTCTTAAATGCTTTAAACTCCCTTGTAGCCCACCACCCTCCAGAGGCAGTGGAAAAGAAAGGATAGGCAGTTCAGCGCACAGGTCAGCAGCAGCTCCATCCACTCACAAACACTTCCTGTACACACCAGCAGTCCAGTTTGGTAGAGTTGGGAGAGCAAACAGGAATCAACAGTGGTGGCCTCACCTAGCAGACACAGCCAGGCCTCGGCCTCTGCACCAGTCAGCAGGAGGGACCAGCAGGAACACCAGGAGAAGTTCTCAGCTCTGCTGCTCTCAGGGGAGCAAAGATCAGTGCAGACATGAGACCCATAAGCGTTGCACAGCCAGCTCTGTAAGCAGGCCAACCTCAGCCGCCACCACTCCCCATCGCTGTCCATTGAATCCTAGTTATACTCCCTCCAAACATCACATGTCCTCCACAGGTCTTGCCACAACAGATGCCTTGAGTCAGCACTTGTGTCTGTCTCAGCTGATGTCACTCTGCCAATCAGCCCAAGTCCATAGAAACAGCAAGAAACTGCAACACACCACCAGAAGTTTTTTGATGCCGGGCGGTGGTGGCGCACGCCTTTAATCCCAGCATTTGGGAGGCAGAGGCAAGCGGATTTCTGAGTTCGAGGCCAGCCTGGTCTACAGAGTGAGTTCCAGGACAGCCAAGGCTACACAGAGAAACCCTGTCTCGAAAAAAAAAAAAAAAAAAAAGAAGTTTTTTGATGCGTTTTTCTCTATGGAGTCCTGACAAATGCAGCTCAACTACGCAATGTAAGGTGGACTGATACATGCATCTCATTAGTGAAGAATTCTTCATCACATGCTTGCTGTAGCAGAACTCCTCTCTCCTGTATCTGTTTCAGCGAAACACTCCTTCATGAGTCTACCTTAGCCTTTCACCTGTGTCCACTTTAACAAAATGTTCCTTTACGAGTTTGCTCCAACAAAACGCCATCCAACTGACTTTCCAGAGTTCCCTTAAGTTTCCACGTCAGAACAACAAATAGTCTATAGTGGCTCTGTATTTTGTGGAAGTGTGGTCCTCAGTTCATCCATCTCTTGATTCATTCCTGCTAAACTATTTTGCTGTAACATTGGTGGTTTTGCTAATCATATAAGCCATCTTAGATATCTGTCCTGGGACAGGTAATAAAATTAGCATTGTATCGGCAGTCATTACAGGATCTCATAGATGCAAAGATTCACCACAATTTTCAGAGAGAGAGAGCTCTCTTAATATTATTGATTGATTGAAAAGATTTACCAAGTAAAATAAGTGTATTATGACCTGTCCCAATAATCCTTTATAAGTTGCAGGAAAGATGGAATAAGTATCATTTTCGAATGCATGCGTGCGCGTGCACGCACGCACGCGCGCGCGCGCGCGCGCACACACACACACACACACACACACACACACACACACACACACGGCTACATCCCAAAGGCAGTTGTGTACTAGAGGGAAGGGTATGATTAGAAGTGGAATTATAATAAGGAATATAAGCATATTTAAAGCATAAACAATGTGATAGAAAAAACATTGATAGGAATATTAGGGAAAGCCGTGTGAATACAGGTACAGATGGATTTTATATTCTCCTGTTAGTTGTGTTTATGATGATGGAGGAGTCTAAGAGTAGACAGGTCTCCTCTGACACAAACAGGTTTGGCAGAAGCCATGCTGCAACCTCTGGAAACTGTGCATGAGTATTTTGCAAATGGAACTCTTTATGGCAAGGCCCTTGGAGATCCCCTGTCCATTAACAACAACCTGTGGAAACAATATTGCGATGCTTGGCTCTAGGGTGTGCAACATGTGCTTCAGGCCCTCCTGGATTTCTCTGTGTTTACTCTTATGGTAATTTTTGTTTCACTTGTTCTTCATGATTACTGCTGAGTTTATGAAAAGCTCAGAGGGTTATTTTTTTTTTTTTTTTTTGAACACAAAAACTGGTTCTCCCGGCAACCGCGGACTGCCTCTGCAGTCATCCTGGGTAAGCAGGAGGAAGTCAGCCAGGTTAATGAGCCTTACTTAGTAATGCTTTTAGAGAAGAGATAACTATATTTCAGGAAGCTAGGAGATGGTTTAAGAGATGGTATTAAAAACTTATAGGAACATATAAGGAAAAGATACAGGGCATGAAAAGTCAGATAATTCTGTGGCTCAAAAAAAAAAAAAATCAACATAGGGATCTGAATCTCCAAGTCCCCTTGGAGGGAAAAGTAAAAGTAGAAACTGCCAAGAGGAATAGAAACTTGTTCCCAACAGTTAAGAGTCGGGTACAAATCATTACCATTTGGAGAACATACTAAAAAACAAAACAAAACGAAACAAAAAACAAGGAGAGGAAGCTCGTCGCCCAAGCTCACAAGTAAGACTACCGCTACCTGGTCCAAGTGAGACCCACCTAGGGCCCAGTGGACACGGGGACCACTGCGCATCCAGGGACAGGATCCTTCCAGTGCCCATCTATGCCTGCGGCTGACCCTGTCCTACAGTCCTCCACACGACAATCCCACCTAGAGAAAGCTTGACCCCCAGGAGTGCTGACAAATCAAAGCTCACAGAAGGGACAAGTTCCAGTCAGAGACAGCAAGGCCAGCTAACATCAGAGATAACCAGGTAGCAAGAGGCAAACACAAGAACATAAGCAACAAAAACCAATACTACTCGGCATCGTCGGAACCCAGTTCTCCCACCAGAGCAATCCCTGAATACTCAAACACACCTAAAAAGCAAGATTTGGATTTAAAATCATTTCTCATGATGATAATAGAGGACTTTATTAAGAAAGACATAAATAACTCCCTTAAAGGAATACAGAAAAACAGGTAAACAGCTAGAAGCCCTTAAAGAGGAAACACAAAAATCCCTCAAAGAATTACAGGAAAACACAACCAAACAGGTGAAGGAATTTAACAAAACCATCCAGGATCTAAAAATGGAAATAGGAACAATAAAGAAATCACAAAGGGAGACAACCATAGAGATAGAAAACCTAGGAAAGAGATCTGGAGTCATAGATGCAAGCATCACTAACAGAATACAAGAGATAGAAGAGAGAATCTCAGGGGCAGAAGACACCATAGAAAACATTGACACAACAGTCAAAGAAAATGCAAAATGCAAAAAGATCCTAACCCAAAACATCCAGAAAATCCAGGACACAATGAGAAGACCAAACCTAAGGATAATAGGTATAGAAGAGAGTGAAGACTCCCAACTCAAAGGGGCACAAACATCTTCAACAAAATTATAGAAGAAAATTTTGCTAATTAAAAAAAGAGATGCCCATAAACATACAAGAAGCCTACAGAACTCCAAATAGACTGGACCAAAAAAGAAATTCCTCCCATCACATAATAGTAAAAACACCAAATATACAAAACAAAGAAAGAATTTTAAAAACAGTAAGGGATAAAGATCAAATAACATATAAAGGCAGACCTATCAGAATTACACCAAACTTCTCAACAGAGACAGCCCCCCCCCAAAAAAAAACCCAGAATATCCTGGGCAGATGTCATACAGACCCCAAGGGAACACAAATGCCAGCCCAGGCTACTATATCCAGCAAAACTCTCAATTACCATAAGTGAAGAAACCAAGATATTCCATGACAAAACCAAATTTAAACAGTATCCTCCTACAAATACAGCCCTACAAAGGATGGTAGATGGAAAAACTCCAATACAAGAAGGGAAACTACACCCAAGAAAAAGCAGGAAATTAATCTTCTTACCACAACCCAAAAGAAGATAACCACACAAACCTAATTCCACCTCTAACAACAAAAGTAACAGGAAGCAACAATCATTGGTCCTTAAAATCTCTCAATATCAATGGACTCAATTCCCCAATAAAAAGACCTAGACTGACAGGCTGGATACATAAACAGGACCCAGCATTTTGCTGCATACAGGAAACACACCTCGGTGACGTACCTCAAAGTAAAATGCAGGAAAAAAATTCCAAGCAAATGGTCCCAAGAAACAAGCTGGAGTAGCCATTGTACTATCAAATGAAGCTGACTTTCAACCAAAAGTTATCAAAAAAGGTGATGAAGGGCACTTCATACTCATCAAAGGAAAAATCTACCAAGATGAACTCTCAACTCTGAACATCAATGCTTCAAATGCAAGTGCACTCACATTTGTAAAGAAATGTTACTAAAGCTCAAAGCACACATTGAACCTCACAAAATAATTGTGGGAGACTTCAATATCCCACTCTCACCAATGGACAGATCATGGGAACAGAAACTAAACAGAGACACAGTGAAACTAACAGAAGTTATGAACCAAATGGTTTTAACAGATATCTATAGAACATTTTACCCTAAAACAAAAGAATATAACTTCTTATCAGCACTTCTTGGAATCTTCTTCAAAATTGACCATATAACCAGACACAAAACAAGCCTCAACAGATATAAGAAGATTGATATAATCTCATGCATCCTATCACATCACCACAGACTAAGGCTGGTCTTCAATAACACATAATAACAACAGAAAACCCACATGCACATGGAAGGTGAACAACTCTTTTTTTTTTTTTTTGAGACAGGGTTTCTCTGTGTAGCCTTGGCTGTCCTAGAACTTACTCTATAGACCAGGCTGGTCTCGAACTCAGAAATTAGCCTGCCTCTGCCTCCCAAGTGCTGGGATTAAAGGCATGTGCCACCACTGCCCGAACAACTATTTACTCAATAACAACTTGGTCAGGGAAAAAAAATAAAGAGAGAAATGAAAGTCTTTTAGAATTTAGTGCAAATGAAGACACAGCATACCCAAACTTATGGGACACAATGAAAGCAGTGCTAAGAGGAAAACTCACAACTCTGAGTGCCTCCAAAAAGAAACTGGAGAGAACATACACTAGCAGCTTAACTGCACACCTGAAAAGCTCTTGAACAAAAAGAAGCAAATACACCCAAGAGGAGTAGAGGGCAGGGGATTATCAAACTCGGGGCTGAAATCAACCAAGTAGAAACAAAAAGAACCAACCAAACTAGGAGCTGGTTCTTTGAGAAAATCAACAAGATAGATAAAACCTTAGCCAGACTAACCAGAGGGAACAGAGACAGTATCCAAATTAACAAAATAAGAAACGAAAAGGGATGCAGAACAACAGAAACTGAAGGAATCAAAAAAATCATCAGATCCTATTACAAAAGCCTATATTCTACAAAACTGGAAAATCTAGATAAAATGAATGATTTTCTAGACAGATAGCAGGTACCAAAATTAAATCAGGATCAGATAAACCATCTAAACTGTCCCAAAACCCCTAAGGAAATAGAAGCAGTCATTAATACTGGGAGCCATGGCCTTAACCATGGCCTTGTGGAAAATTACTAGCTTACACATACAGCCCTGAGAGAACATGTGTAGTCTAATAGTAAGAATATTTGTGGGTGTGGAGGACACTGTGACAGCTGGTTTTAGAGACTGACGATTGCCACCTGGCCTTTGGAAAGCCCCCAGGGCCCTTACCACCTCCTTGAAGCTTCCTCTTGTTTATGCTTAGATTGCCATCCCTGAAGTAAAGTTTTTCAGAGCTTGATCAGACAACTGTCTTGCTCTCATTCTTCGTGTTTCTTATTCCCCCCCCTCAGTCTTTCTCCCATGCCCTAGGTCCCTGCTGAACACCCTGTGGGTTGGGGCACATTAAAGGTCTCCCAACCAAAAACAAAGCCTAGTACCAGAAGATTTTAGTGCAAAATTCTATCAGACTTCAAAGAAAACCTAATACCAATACTCTTCAAACTATTCCATAAAATAGAATCAGAAGGAACACTATCTAATTCATTCTGTAAAGTGACAGTTACACTTATACTTAAGCCATATAGGTATATATGATAATAGATATATAAATAAGGAGAACTTAGACCAATTTTCCTTATGAATATCGATGTAAAAATACTCAGTAAAATTCTCACAAAGCGAATCCAAGAACACATAAAAATGATCATTCACCATGACCAAGTAGAATTCATCCCACAGATGTAGAGATGGTTCAATTTATGGAAATTCATCAATGTAATCCACTATATAAACAAACTCAAAAAAAACCACATGATCATCTCATTAGATGCTGAAAAAGCCTTTTGACAAAATGCATCCCTTCATGTTAAAAGTATTGGAAAGATCAGAAATTCAAGGCCCATGAATAAACATAATAAAAGCAACATAGAGCAAACCAATAGCCAACATCAAACTAAATGGAGAGAAACTTGAAGCAATCCCACTAAAATCAAGGACTAGACAAGGCTGCCTACTCTCTCCCTATCTATTTAATATAGTACTCAAAGTTCTAGCCAGAGCAATTAGACATCAAAAGGAGGTCAAAGGGATACAAATTGGGGAGGAAGATATTCAAGATATCACTATTTGCAGATGATATGATAGTATACATAAGTGACCCCAAAAATTCCACCAGAGAACTCCTATAGCTGATGAACAACTTCAGCAAAGTGGCTGGATATAAAATTAACTCAAATCTGTAGCCATCCTCTACTCAAAGGATAATCGGGCTGAGGAAGAAGTTAGGGAAATGACACCCTTCACAATAATCAAAAATAATATAAAATACCTTAGTGTGACTCTAACCAAGCAAGTGAAAGATCTGTATGACAAGAACTTCAAGTCTCTGAAGAAAGAGATTGAAGAAGATCTCAGAAGATGGAAAGATTTCCCATGCTCATGGATCAGCAGGATTAACATAGTAAAAATACCCATCTTACCAAAAACAATCTACAGATTCAATACAATCCCTATCAAAATTCCAACTCAATTCTTCACAGAGATTTAAAAAAAAGCAATTCTCAAATTCATCTGGAATAACAAAAACTCCAGGATAGCTGTATTAGTTAAGGTTCTCTAGAGTCACAGAACTTATGGATAGTCTCTACATAGTAAGAGAATTTGTTGTGATGACTTACAGTCTATAGTCCAACTCCCAGTAATGTGAATAGGAATCTAGTAGTTGTTCAGTGCCACAAGGCTAGGAGATTACAACAGATTTGCTCACAAGTAAATGCAAGCAGGCAAATAAGAGTAAAACTTCCTTCTTCCAGAGTCCCTCCATAGGTAGAAGGTGTGGCCCAGATTAAAGGTGTGTACCACTATGACTAGATCTGATATGTTGTTTCATGTTGACCTTGAACTCAGAAATCCCCTTGCCTTAATTTCCTGGAATTCATAGTCACTATGCCTCAAGATCTCCATGCCAAGATCCAAGTCCAAAACTTGTATCTCCCAGCCTCAAGGTCTAGATCACTGCTGAGCCTCCCAATTCTAGATTGTAGTTCATTCCAGATATAGTCAAGTTGACAACCAGGAATAGCCATTACAATAGGGAAAACTATTCTCAACAATAGAGGAACCTCTGGAGGAATCACCATCCCTGACCTCAAGCTGTACTACAGAGCAATAGTGTTAAAAACTACATGGTATTGGTACAGTGTCAGGCAGGTAGATCAGTGCAACAGAATTGAAGATCCAGAAATAAACCCACATCTATGTCAACTGATCTTTGACAAAGAAGCCAAAACCATTCAGTGGAAAAAAGACAGCACTTTCAACAAATGGTGCTGGTTCAAGTGGCAGTCAGCATGTAGAAGAATGCAACTTGATCTATTCCTATCTCCTTGCACAAAGCTCAAGTCCAAGTGGATCAAGGACCTCCATGTAAAACTAGATATGCTTAATCTAATAGAGGAGAAAGTGGGAAAGAGCCTCTAATCTGTTGGCACAGGGGAAAATTTCCTGAACAGAACACCAATGGCTCAGGCTCTAAGATCAACTATAGACAAATGGGATCTCATAAAATTGAAAAGCTTCTGTAAGTCAAAGGACACTGCCAACAGGACAAAATGGCAACCTACAGATTAGGGTGGGGAGTAAACAGGACCATATCATAAAATGTCGGTGCCAAGCGTCTTGAAGGTGCTGTTTGACAAAGTTCCAGGGCTTGTACGACCTGGACTGACCCTTTGCTGTCCTTGGCAGAAATTTGCTCCACACCTTTGCTTATACTGATATTCCCCACTGTTAAAGG
>JADRCD010231124.1:0-29565 GCA_019843815.1 Montemys delectorum
GGTATTAAAACATAGGTGGCCTGTGTTTTACCGAACTTTCAAGTCTTGGACAGGGCTTGAGAGTTTGCAATTCTAGCAAGTAGCAAATGGATGGTAATGCTAAGGAGAAGAATTCCCTTATACACTGTTGAAGGGACTTTAAACTGATGCTGTCATTGTGGACACTGGAAAGCTAGAAAGAGAACTACCATATGATCTAGTAATTCCATCCTGGGCATGCACCCAAAATCTTACACATCCATCTACAGAAATATTTGTACATTCATGTTCATTGCTGCTCTATTCACAATAGCTAGGAAATGCAATCAGCCTGAAAGTCCTTCAATGAATAAAAATGGATAATCAAAATGTAGTTCATATACAGAACAGATTTCTAATCAGCTGTAAGTAAAAGTGAATTCATCATGTTTTCAGAAAAAAAAAGAGAAAGAATTGGAACACATGATAGTGAGTGAGCCAACTGGGGGACAGAAAGACAAATGCTGTATGAGTTCTGTATGGGGATCATAGCTTTAACATTTTAGACTTATGTGTTTAACTTATCACGCTTATAGAGACTAGGAAACTAGAAAGAGAACATAAGGGCCTGGCAGAAGGAGGAATGAAGGGAGTTGAGATAAGAACATGTACAATATAAAAGCAGAGATTGGTAGGGGGATACTGGAGGTGGCAAGATTTAAGTAGGGAGAGGATAGGGAGAAGGGAGAGAAGAGGATGCTTTAACATAACTAAGGTTGTGTTAAGAAGCAATATAGATTTTGTCAAGCCCAGAAGATTGGAATACACAAAGTACAATCCACACACCACAAGAAACTCAAGAAGAAGGAAAACCAAAATGTAGACATTTCATTCCTTCTTAAAAGAGGGAACAAAATACCCATGGAAGGAGTTGCAGAGAGTGAAGGAAGGACAATTCAGCCTGACATAGCTGTCTCCTCAGAGGCTCTGACAGTAACTGACTAATATAGAAGTAGAGGCTCACAGCAATCCATTGAACTGAGTACAGAGTCCCCAATGAAGGAGCTAGAGAAAGGACCCAAGGACCTGAAGGGTTTGTAGCCCTTTAGGACGAACAACAATATGAACTAGCTAGTACCTGCAGAGCTCCCAGGGACTAAACATCAACCAGAGAGTACACATAGTGGGACTAATTGCTCCAGCAGCATATGTATAGTAGAGGATGGCCAAGTAGGTCATCAATGGGAGGAGAGGTCCTTGGTCCTGTGAAGGTTCTATGCCCCAGTGTAGGGGAATGCCAGGGGCAGTAAGTAGGAGAGGGTGGCATAGTGAGCACGGGGAGTGGGGGAGGGTACAGGGTTTTTTTCTTGTTGTTGTTTTTTGGTTTTTTGGGTTTTTTTTTTTTTTTTTTTTTGCAGGGGAAATTGGGAGATATCGTATGACATGTAAATAAAGAAAATATCTAATAAAAAAAGAAGCCATTTAGAAAGCCAGGTGTAGTGGTGAGCTCCTTTAATCCCAGCATTATGATGGCGAAAGGAAGAGGATCTGTGTGAATTTGAAGCTGAATTAGCCTGTTTATGTAGCAAATGCCAGAAGAGCTAGTGCTACATAGTAAGACCGTATATCAAGTGAGGAGGAGGAGGATGAGGAGGAGGAAGAGGAGGAGGAGGAAGAGGAGAAGGAGGAGGCATAGAAACACAGTACTTTAAAACCTAATTTAAAATATTGAAAATTTTGAATTCAGGTACTCTGCATGGGTAGATAATGCTAATCCCAGAAGCTATGGTATACCCAAGAAAAATCATAGTTCCAAGTGTGGTATTCTTCCAAAACAAACAAACAAACAAACAAAAAACAAACAAACAAACAAAAAAGACTTATGGCTGCCCAAACAAAAGACCAAAAAGCTCAAGATACCACTCATGTTTGCCCAACAGAACTCAAATACCATACATTTTGAGCATAAGACCAAAAAATCAAACTGAAACTGAGCTGAAAATGTCCATCCTGATGGCATTGTTTCATTGTACCATAGGGTGCTATGCAGGCTTCTGAGGGAGAAAAGCTTCCCATAGTTTTTTCTTAGTAAGCATACTTTACCTACATGTAACTAAGTTGGAAAGAAGTGCTCAATAACACAAAAATGGCCTGACAGTGACATCAATAGGAGCAAGCACCACTTTATGATTGATTGTATTTGAGGCTAACTTCAGAGGGCTTTAAGGGTGGACCTACTGCTTTTAGTTTTTCTTTTGTCTTGTTTTTTGTTTGTTTGATTTGCTCAAAGAACATGTTGCCAACTGACTCAAAGATGTTAATGTTTATGCCCATTCTTGCTTCTCTCCATCTTGATGAGACAAGCTTTATTTTGTACTGCTAATGCAGAGACTTATGGCTGCCCAAAGTGCTGAAAACAAGTGAGAATTGAGCGGGCAGCTATAAATAGACCATCTATACTGCCGTCTTACAGGCACAGAGAACATTTAAAAGGGGAGACAGAAGGAATGTCAGAGCAATATAGGAGCAGTGCTTTGAAATGCCATCTTTTCTGGACAAATCGAGAATTCATAGCAGCTATAGTTAGCTACACTTGAGTCTACAGACATTTACTTAAGGCTAGCCTGCAGTTTCAGAGATTTAGTTCTTTGTAGTCATGGCAGGAAGCATGGTGGCACACAAACAGACATGGGGCTGAAGAGGTAGCATAGAGTTCACCAAGAAGCATCAAGAGAGAGACACTAGGCCTAGCTGAATCCAAAAGGCAGGAATTTTTGAAACCACAAAGCTCACCCCCAATGATACACTTCCTTCAGCGGGTCACATCTACTCAAACAAGGCCACACCTCCTAATAGTGTTCACTCCCTGGTGACCAAGCATTCAAAACTATGAGCCTATAAGGGCCATACTATTCAAACCATTGTAGTGATCCTTGAAGGAAATCTATAATTGTCCACTAGTTTTTAAAAAGACATGTATACACATGTGTCCCCACTCAAAGAAACATGCACACCTGTTCACAAAAATAAAATTTAAAGAAAATGGGTAACATAATTGCATTGAAATATATTTTATAAACCCTAAAATTGGAGTTTTCTAATTTTATTTAAAACTAATCTTTGAATTGAATTTAGAAGTTGACTTTTTACTTAAAAAAATAGAATTTAAAATTGCCAAGAAATTTAAGTACTGGCATAGCATAGATTATAAGATTTAAGTAATGGAACCAAGAAGAGAGATACTTCAGAAATTCAGCTAAAACAAAGGACAAAACACATTCATACTTTCTGAAGTCCCAGGCCTCTGTCCTATTGGCTCTACCATTCTCATGGTTGCTGGATGTCATGAATTGCTTTGATTCTCAAAAGATTATACTATTGATTAAGATATTCATTTTATACTAAGGTTGAACTGGTTCATAGCTGAAAGCAATGGACTCTCACATTGACATCTACATCAACCATCCCAGTTCATGTTTTTGAGAAAAGCTTTCATTCCAAAAATTTTAATTATAGATTATAAATAAAATAAAGAAAATGTATTCTGTTTGTATAGATAAGAAAAGCAATGATAAAGGAGGCACATATTTCTACAGAAGCTTTTCTTGGAACAAAAATTAAATATTATCACCAATGGAATTGATTCAATGTGGAAAGTTTTTAAAGGCCAATAATAAAATATAATATATCAATATAAAACAACCACAAAAGAACCACAGTGTAGTTGAGCAGAAAGACAAACAGAAGGGAAGAACCTAGGAGAAAGCACAAGAATCAAAGACCCACTTTGTTTTTTGTATGAATTTATGTCTAGAGAGCCTTTCAGTAACTGCTTCTGTTTCACTAGAGGATCTGATCTTGATTTGCGTTTGGTCAGTGGTATGTATCAAGAAAGTGATCCATTTCAATTAGGTTTTCCAGTTTGGTGAAGGGCAGGTTTTGAAAGTCTGGATTCTTGATCCTGTGGATTTCCTTGGTGTTAGCAGTTATGACACCCCTCTTCCCCTTTTCATTTTCTTCACTTCGACATTCTCTCTCTACCTATTACTTAATTTAAATAAGCATGTGTCAATCTTATTGATATTTTTGAAGAACCAACTCTTTGATTTATTGATTCTTTGGATTGCTTTGTTTGTTTATTTGTTTCTATTTTATTGATTTCAGCCCCAGGCATGACGATCTCTTGCCACCTACCCCTATTGGTTATGATTCTTCCTTTTGTTACAGAACTTTCAGGTGTGCTGTGAATTTGCTAGTATGAGATCTATCTAAATTTTTAAAGTAGGCACTTAGTGCTACTTGCATGCCTCTTAGAATAGTGTTTATTGTGTCCCATAAGTTTTGGTATATTATATATTCATTTTCATTCAAATCTAGAAAGTGTTTAGTTTCTGTTGCAATTTCTGTGTTGACACACTTTTCATTCAGTAGTGGGTGGTTCGGTTTTCACGAGTTTGTGAGATTTCTGTTGTTGCTGATATGGAGCTTTAGTCCATGGTGGTCTGAGTGGATGCAGACCTTAGTTCAATTTTCTTATACCTTTTGAGACTCGCTTTGTGGGCGTATATGGTCAATTTTGAAGAAAGTCCCATGAGGTACTGAGAAGAAGGTATATGGTTTTGTGTTTGGAAGAAACGTTCTGTAAGGCCCAGTTGGTTTTCAATGTAAATTAACTCCATAATTTCTGTCTTAGTCAGGGTTTCTATTCCTGCACAAACATCATGACCAAGAAGCAAGTTGGGGAGGAAAGGGTTTGTTCAGCTTACTTACATATTGCTATTTATCACCAAAGGAAGTCAGGACTGGAACTCAAGCAGGTCAGGAAGCAAGAGCTGATGCAGAGGCCATGGAGTGATGTTCCTTACTGGCTTGCTTCCCCTGGCTTGCTCAGCCTACTCTTATAGAATTCAAGACTTCCAGCCAAGGTATAGCACAAGCCACAAGGGACCCTACCCCCTTGATCACTAATTGAGAAAATGCCCCACAGCTGGATCTCATGGAGGACCTTCCCCAACTGAAGCTCCCTTCTCTGTGATAACTCTAGCCTTCCCTATCTTTATAATGATTGGTTTCCCATTAAAGTCTATTTTGTCAAATATTAAAATGGTTACATCAGCTTGCTTCTTCAGTCCATTTGCTTAGAAAACTTTTTTCCATTCTTTGCCTTGAGGTGATAGAGATCCTTGTTATTAAAATGTGCTTCTTGGATTCAGGAGAAAAATCATTTTTGTTTTCAGATTCATTCAGATATTCTGGTTTGTTTTTGGTTGGGGGTAGATATTCAGGCTATGGATGTTGAGAGATATCAGTGAGCAGTATTTATTCATATATGTTTGTGTGTATGTGTTTTCCATTTTTTGATTTGCAGTGATTTAAAGTAGGCACTTAGTGCTACTTGCATGCCTCTTAAAGTAGTGTTTATTGTGTACCATAGTTTTGGTATACTATATATTTATTTTCATATGTGTTTTCTTAGGTATTGATAAGCTTTTTAGGTTGGAGTTTTCTTTTAGTGCCTTCTGTCAGGCTGGCTTAGTAGATATATATTGCTTACATTCGGTTGTATCACAGAGTGTCTTATTTTCTCCAGTTGTGATATTTGAAAGCTTTGCCTTGGTTTGCATCTGTGCTCTCTTAAGAATCTCCAGTATATCTGTCCAGGGCCCTCTCCTTTTAGAGTCTCCGCTGAGAAGTCCAGCATAATTCTAATAGGTCTGCCTATATGTCAATTGTTTAGTCTCTTGCAGCTTTTAATATCATTTCTTTGTTTTGACTATTATATGTCGAGGGGAATTTCTTTCCTGGTTCAGTCTGTTTGGTGTTCTCTATGCTTTGTGTACACTGATAGGCATCTACTTTTTTATGTTAGAGAAAGTGTCTTCTATGATTTTGTTGAAAATATCTTCTGGGCCTTTGACCTAGGATTCTTTTCCTTCCTAATATTCTTAATATTCCCAGTATGATTAGTATTCCTAGTATGATTAGTATTCCTAGTATTCATGGATTTGGTCATTTTGTAGATTTCCTAGACGTTTTATGCCAGGAGCTTTTTCGATTTAACAGCTTGTTCAACCTAAGTATCTACTTCTTCATGCTTTCCATGCCGCAGAATCTCTTTTTCATCACCTGTACTCTGTTGGAGAGGGTTGCCCCTGTGGGTCTTGGTTGAGTTCCCAACCTTTTCATTTCCAAACTTCCCTCATTTGGGGCTTTCTTTATTGATTCTACTTCTACTTCCAGGTCTTGAACTGGTTTTATTTGTTTGTTTGTTTCATTTCCTTCCACTGGTTGTAGGTGTTTTCACAGACTTTTTTAAGTAATTTATTTATTTTCTCTTTAAGGACCCCTACCATTTTTGTAAAGGCTATTTAAGGTCTATCTCCTATGCTTCACCTATGTTGGAAAACTCAACTAAACTTCTGTGTTAGGGTTGTTGGGCTTTAGTAGAGGCATATTGTCCTGGATTTTATTGGTTGTGGTTTTAAGCTGTGATCTGGGTGACTTTATGCTGTCAGCCTACCTGCTTCTCTGGCCTGAATGGCCTGTGGGTTCCCAGGCAATGCCTGAGGAACTAGAACTGAGGTCCAGGATAAAGGGATGGGAAGGGGAGGGAACTTAGATGGAAAGATGTGTGTGATCTTTTTATGATCAGGGCAGGGTACAAGGTAGTTGCAGCTAGTGTTCTGCTGCAGAGCTATGAATGAGAGGTGGGGATTCGATTTGGAGGAGCTGAGAGAAAGGTGAAGACCTCCAGTTAGCCTTGTCTTCCAAGTCAGAGAGACCTGTACTCTGGCCACTTGCTGTTCCCAGGGAATGCCTGCTTGAGTTGTGGTCTGGGATAAAGCACATTGGGGCAGAGAGCTTAGAAGGAGAAGATCTGTGTGATTGACAAGAAATAGGGGCAAAGTGATTAGTAGATGGCACAGTGTTTGCTACAGAGCATGAGAAGTGATTATGGAATTGAATTTAGAGCAACGGGGTGGGGAGGGAGGAAAAGAGGGAGAGAGAAGGGGAGAATGAGCTCTAATCAGCTTACTTGCTTCTCTGGTTGGAGTGCCAATGTGGATGCTTTTAAATGATTAACTCATTATTTACTGTAATGGGCTTTACTTTCATTTTAATCGTGTTTTGTTTTCTCCTTCAATTAATTCCAACCTAGATAGCTTCACCTTTGCATTTTTCAGCGAGAGTTTAAGGAAACTCAATTGATGTTACTATTTTAGAAGGCTGCATACATGTACATAGCATGTGAAACCCCATATGGTCCCAATGCTCTATGTCATCCAGGGAGGATTTCAAATTCCCTGGGTCACATCTATCCCAATGTACTACGGGCACAGCTTTACCTTTTAGCTAAGCATGAGTTTGAATCTTCCTCATTATCATTATCATTATTATTGTGGTGAACCAACAGTCAACAAAATACTTTTTAGCTCTCAATATTACCATGGCTACTAAGGACAGAAAACAAAACAAAACAAAACAAAACAAAACAAAACAAAACAAAATTGAAAAAGGGACCCTCCATCCAGCACACTTAACTGTGTGGGAAGGATTTTGCCTCACCATGATTTCCAGCAAGTCTACTAATTGCCTGGGAGAAATAATGAGTTCAGTAAAAAGGAGCCCCGACAACTCACTGTGTGGTTTAAGTCTAAATATTCCATTCCCTTGATGACTTCATTGTGCCAGTAATTGGTGAAATGTCAGGCACTGGACAAGTGAGGAGTAAAGACTCTGGATTAGCGTGGTTTAAAACAGGCAAACACAAGTAACTAAGCAAGCACAGCTATAGAATAATGCCGTTGGAACTTGGGGCTGACATGATAACTGATTGTCACCATGGGTCTGGACATAAGCTAACTGTTACTCTTTCAAGTCATTTATTCTCACTTGGGGACATAGAAACCTAAAAAGAGAAAGAAGCCATTTCCCAGACCGAGAGCTCCTAAGGACATTGCCAGGAGATAAGTGAATTTCCCAGCACCCAGGCCAGGCTTTTCCAAGAGCAGAGGCTGATTCTTGAAGACAGTAAATCTAACACACAATCTGGAGTTTATCATGGCTTTCTGTGATTTTATGTAGACTATTTGAATACTATTTTATTCTTGACTTGTTTTTAAATTTTATATGTATTACATATTTTTCAGCTTGGGAAAAACCCTTAGTCAATAAATAAAACTACTGAACATGGCTAAGTAATAAAAAAAATCCAATTTTCCTATTATCAAACACAAAAGATGCCTAAAATTGGAAATAATATTTTTTCTGAATCATAACATTGGCAAAAGAGAAAAAAACACAAACCCACCAAACCCTAGAAAGTAAAATATTTTCTACACTACTTTCTGCTATGGTTGAGAGGTTAGCAAAAAAACATAATGGCTGCCCATTTACACTTAAATTTCAGATGAACAAACAATAATTACCTTATCATAAATATGTCCAAAAATAAGTATTAGGACATACTTATATTAAGATAACTATATTCATCATATATCTGAGATTCAGATTCAACTGAACATTACATGTTTGAGATGAAACTCTAAATCTACTAGTTTAAATTATTTAATTAAAATGTCACTTCAATACTTAGGTAATATTAACTACCTATATATACTAAAATCTATTTATCATTTATTTGTTTGTTTATTTGTTATGAGACAGCATTTTACTATGTAATTCTGGGTGACCTGGAACTCACTATGTAAACCAGGTTGTGGCTGCTATGGTAGAGATTTACTTGTCTTTGCCTCTGAGTGCTGGGATTAAAGGTGTGCTCCATGATGTCTGCTGATATGTAACTACTAGATTCTTAATGTGTAAAACTAAATGAGCTCAAGTCAAGAAACTATCCATGAACCAATCACTCCAAATCCAGTTCACACCAGTTGGAATGAGTTATTTCCAAGGAAAGTACATGTCATTTCTATTTACATAAACATGAAGTCTATTTCTTGTGACAGTAGACAAACTAACCAAAAGAAATAAACAGTCTAACACAGTGTCACTAATTTATATTTTGAATACAACCAACATTCTTTTCAATTGATATTTTTTGTAGGTAATTGCTTTTTAAAATTTTCTTCTTACAACAAGTCAAGTGATGATGGCAAATTAAAAGAAAAAGGAAAGAAAATGAGTAATAGTAAGGACATTTTGTTGACCATTCATTAAATCTAAATATACACTCAATATTTTTCCAATCTAGTCTTACTTTAGCGCTTCAAAGATAATAGAGTATATCAAACCCAGTAACACTAACATACTGTACGTGTAAAAGTATGTTTAGATTGATCTTCAGGTTTCATTTTTTCTACTTTACTCATTCTTATATTAGTAAATTTTGTATTATTATTTTAAGAGAGAACAGATAATGAGTCTTAGAGCCTCCCCATTATTCATTATTTTATTTTTTCTATTTCCCTCTATGGGAGATTTCCATCATCAGACAGAGAAGAAAATCATTATTAAGAAGAAAAAGAACGACTAGCTATATAAACTCAAATAACAGTAGATATATAGATAAACACAATAGGACTTAATTATGCTATATTTTATGCTCTTTTAATGACATTCAACACATTTTCAAAGCTAAATCTTTAGACATCTTTAAACACTGTTTGTACCTAAGCATGGCTTTACCATTTCTGAGAATGACCAATATTCTATTCATAATTCTTAATATTTTAAAAGAAACTTAATTCTTTATTGATAAAAATTTCATTTATAAAGGTCAATGAAAATAAGGGTCCTCAAAATTTATATAAGACATATATAAAAATCAAAATATCTAAACTCTGCTTTATTAAAGGTTATCTAAACATAAAAAACCAATGTGCTAAATACAGGTAACTTTCAGAGATGTAAACTCTGACAATAAACTTGCTTGTATTTTAAAATTTTTAGTTGTTTTTTTTATTTAAATGCTTTTCATACAATAAATTTTGATTATAGAATTTCTTTTCCCCAAGTCATCACCAATCCTTCCCATTTCCCTCCTCACCCAACATCATTTTCTTTTTCTCTTTCAAAAAACACAACAAAACAAAAAACAAAAGAAAATGGAAGGAACACAAAAAGAAAACAAGTAATACATAAAATGCAGAATCAAAGCAAAAAGCACACATAGAAAAAAATAGAGGAAGTTTTGTGTTGGCGAACTACTCTTTAGTATGGAGCCCTGCCCTTGTGTATGGATGATAGACCCAAAGACATTACATTTGAGAAAACTGGGGTTTCTTTCCTAAAGGTTATCAACAATAGCTTCTTTATTAGGGGTGGGATTTTGTGTCTACTTACCCTGCCAATGCTCAACCAAGTTACTCTTTTAAAGTGTCATTACTAAATCATTCAATGGAATGCCGAATAAAAATGAAATGTATACATATATATCTAAGTGGTGTTGCTGCTTCTGCTCCTGCTGCTCCTCCTAATATAATATGTAAAGTAAAATGCAATATAATATATTATACATTTTATTTAATATATAATATACTACATGTAACCTATAATATGTAATATATGTAAATATTATATATAACATATTATATATTAAAATTGTTCATAAATTTTAAATAAAAAACCTCTTATAAAAATACTCACTGTATTGCACAATAGCTATGCTACAGTAATATCCTAATTATGATGTTCAAAACTCTTATAAATGATTCAAAGTTTATAGTACCAAGAATTCATGTACAACTTGTTCATGTATGTTAGTCAAAAATTTAGTCCCTCTCTTCAAAATGCACTCAAATGTTCTATCAGGAAGAGCTCTGATTCCTTTACCAAATTCATAGGGCCAAATTTCCATATTCCAAGGAAAGTTGGAAAACCATGGCTGTTTTAACAAAGGGACAAAAAGCAAAGATCAAATACACCATGACTGACAGGTAAGGAGCAGAGTCAATTAGGTGCAGGCACTTTGCTTGGTAATTTGACTTCCTTCTCTTCAAATGCAAGCTCTGTTTATCAAAATTTTTATTTCTTTTCTGACATTTTTTGCAGGCCACTCATCTGAAGCCACCATTGCTGGTCTGCACCATGTCTCAAGAGCACGCACTGACCCTACTTCCCTGAAGTCTCTGTCATGGGGCTCAATCTACACTCCATTGTCTTTTTGTCTTTTTCTTTTTCCAGCCTCCCTGTTTAATTTTCATTTGCTAAAATGTCAGATTTCACTGCACAAATCTCAAGGGAGCAGTCAAGCTAGAAGGTTTAACTTCAGGTCTAATGTTGGCTCTTCCATTTTCTTCTGAAAAGTAATTCATAAGCATTATGGTTTAAAATATGTTTAATTTAATCTAATTACAAATTTATGCATGTGTTTAAGATGGTTTGTGCTTATAGCTAGAGTTGTTAAAAATAATTATCAATATACCTATCTATCTATCTATCTATCTATCTATCCATTTATCTATCTATCACTTATTTGACAGGGTATCACTATGTAACCTTTGTTTGCTTCCTGGAACTTCCTGTTCCTATACTTCCTGTACCTTTGAACATACAGTGATACTCCTGTCTCTGTCTTTAGTATACTGGAATCATAAGCATACCTGACAATGATTTACTTCTTTGTAGCCTAAAAATAGTATCTCCTATCTTTCATCTTACCTTTGGAAAATCATCATATACAAATAAAATTTAATAGTAAGTTTTCACATGTAACTTCAAGATTTCCAAAGTACCCTACATGTGTACATACATATTCAAGGAACATACATGTAGATAAAATAATGGAAATTAAAGAGCATATTTAACAGTATACCCAAAAGCAAGAACTTTAAACACACACACACACATACACACACACACACCCTAATGTGCACATGTAACAAACATAAAAGAATGCTAGTCATCATATACTTTAAGAACAATACTATATTACTCTGTATATCAAGGTTTCTCAAGCTCAGCTCTATTGATTTTTAGGACCTGCTTATCATTTTTGTACTGTGTAATGTGAGTAGCATGATATTGCATGTGCACACATGTATGCAGATGTATAGACACATGTATACCTAACATCTTCAGAAAATGTTTCTTGCTTCTGAGGTAAATAGTGACCCTGGCTGAACACTGTAGCTCTATATGATTTTTTTCTACAAATACTGAATATTGAGAGGCAGACACAGTTCTATGCACTAAAGTTAGAGCAAAAACCATTTTCTTTTCAAATTCTATAACATTTCTTTATGGAAAAATAGAGGCAACAAGGAAACTAAATGAAAAAGAATGTTTTGTGAAGAACTAACATTTTATGGAGAATGGAAGACTCTGAAGTGGAATAGAAAATAATGGGGATTCAGGAAAGATGATGTTTCTGGAGTATCCATATTGGTTGGCTCTCAAACCCCTTCTTCTGGGAGCATATGTACTGTCTTTGCTTTTGGAAAAGCACAGAGAAAGATTGGCAGAACACTTCGTGTGGATTACAAGGAAGGAGAGGAGGATGCTGGTCATGGAACTTGGATCATGCTGATGTGTAAATGTAACTTTTATTTGCCTGATATAATTATCTTGGACACATATTGCTGAGCAAGATCACCCTTCCTAGTTCTTTACGAGCTCTGACTGGCATGTTCAACTCAGCCATTCTGGCTGAAACTTCTCTCCATGCTGACTGAATCAATCTGGCTTTTCTTAGCTTCTCACTGAGTTGTTCTGCTTGGCCCCAAACAAACTCTGGCAATTTATTTTAATCTTCTAGCTCCTTCTTATTCTCTGGCTTCAACTGCCTCTGCTGACCTGCATTGAACTGAATGAACTCACAAACAAACTCAACTCCATTGCACTGGACTCACTGCACTGACTTCTGAGTGACTCAATTAACTCAATGGATCTGACTGAAATGACTCTACTGGAGCTGCTGCTCTTAAATAGCTTCTCTTTCCCACTTTCATGATGCTATTCTCATGAAAATTGGGTGTATCCTAGCACTGATGTACGTGGCTTTGCTGATGAAATTCAGAAAACATAATGACCATAGGCCATGTGGGTTCACAGGGGAGATAATATGGGGAGAAATATGGAAAGGGTTTGACAGTGTGGTGGCAGTGGGAACAGATTTTCTTGGCTATTAAATAGTGAATGCACAAACCTCTCATTTTATTTTTAACTCATTTTCTCTATCAAGCCTTAACATTGATGCTTTGTAAAGTTGCAGATGAAATTCCCTTTCAGAGAATTTCTTATTTCCTACAATTGCATTACATTACTGAGCAGAACAGATAGTTGAATCCCATTAACTAAGCTCTGCCAATATTATTGTAGAAAAATGAGTGAGGAGCCATTTACTTGAATAAAATGCTTATTCTCATTCACACTTAAGACACGTGGAAACCAAAACACTTAGAAATATTTACTGATGTCGAGTAGGTTCCTTTCATTTTTCTCTAGGGAACACAGGCAATTTTGCTGGTACAGTCCTTCACAGCTTGAAGCTGCAAGCTCCGAGGGGGTGGCAGGCAGAAACTGAGAGAGTGAGCTTGCTTCCCTCTTGCTTAAAGTTTTTATTTAACATAATGCTTTGGCATTCTCCCATCACAACTGTTACCAAATGGTCATATCTCTCAGAGTTCTGATGTGTTGTAACATACTTGCTTGCAAAATTGTGAAGCAAACAGGATGCCTGAATTGCAGTTATAAAACACTGATTGCTGTGAAATTATATCTTACCCTGATTAAATGGTGATGGACTCTTATTTGCTACCTAGGATGTCACTTCTGTCGAAAGAGTAGAGTATTTCCCTTCAGAATCCAGATACTTGGACTGGAGATGTAACTTAGCGGTACAAAATATCCCTAGCATACATGAGGTCCTACATTCTCTTCCCAGTACCTCCAAAAATAAAACAATAAAAAGCCAATTCTCCCAAGTACAATTGTCATGCCAACTACCAGTTGGCAGTGCTTCTGTATTTCTAATGTGGTTCACTGATTTCTGAATATGCATTTATTTCTTTCCTGACTAAATAATGTTGTTAATACAGTTTTTGCACCTTCATATAGCATTGATCTCAAGAATCAACACACCTCTTCCTAGGGAAAGAGTCAAGCCAGAACTGTTGCAGTTGCATAAACTCTTATAGTCATTCTTGTTTCTTTGCTCATATGCTCAGCCTCCTTCCTCTCCAGCTACACTGCAGCTTAGGTTTGGAGAGGATTTGTTTCTTTTTCTTTGCTTGTTTGTTTTCTTGAACCTTGAGACAGGACTTTGTACTCAACAGGCAAGCACTCTACTATTGAGCTACAGTCCCACATTCAGTAGTAGTATGCATACACACACACACACACACACACACACACACACACACAGAGAGAGAGAGAGAGAGAGAGAGAGAGAGAGAGAGACAGACAGAGAGAGAGAGAGACAGAGAGAGAGAGAGACAGAGAGAGACAGAGAGACAGAGAGACAGAGAGACAGAGAGAGACAGAGAGAGATCTAGATATGCATATATATACACAGAGATACATAAAATATAGATGATATGAGTAGAGATGAGGAGATGTACATGGATTTAGATGATAGAGATAGATAGAGATAGGCATAGACCATTGAATGAACACAGTATAAGACCCCAGCATCTGATGACCCTGTTAATAAAATATCACTAGAGAATGAAAAGACAGTTAAATTAGTACAATGCTTGCTGTGTATGCATGAGTACACAAGTTAATGTCACTATCACTTACATAAAAAGGAAGGAAGACTCAGTGGAGTATGCTTATCACTCCAGTGTTGGAGAAGAAGAAATATGGGACTTTCCAGAGCTGATGGCCTCTGAAACTTGCTTTTGTTGAAAAAAGAAAAGATTTTCTGTTTTTAAAGATAGAAACTTTATCACATATTATTCCATTATTTTGTTAATCTAAACTCAGTTATTTTCACAAAACCTCATATTTGTCAGTTGGATATGGTGTTCACCTGTGCGAGGGATGACAAGTAGAGACTTCTGTGTACTCTTGAACACCATACAAGAAGATGCTAGCTATCTAAATACTTGCATAAGCAGGAAAATTCTAACCAAAGGTTAGACACAGTCTCACTATGAAGAGGTATGAGCTACAGAAAGCAGAAACTAGTTGGGGGATGTAGGTTACTAGGGTCATGCCAGGGAATGATGACTTTTATCCCTGCCTGCCCCTCCCCCCAAATCTTTACACTTCCTCTCCTTTCTGGCTACTTTGCTCGACCATGTGCTATGCTATGAAAATCTGCACCATAGGCCATGAAATAGTGACGCACTCTGACAATTTGAAAAGCTCTGAAGCCAGGAACAGAAATGAATCTTTCCTCTTTTTAAGTCTGTTCTCCAGTATTTTGTCATAGCAACAGAAAGCTGATTCATGCATCATCAAACATTCAAAATGCTTTCAATAATTTTCCACTTAGGAAATGTTTCCATGAGAAGTTTTACTGGTAGACAATGTCAATAGTGACAAAAACAGTTTATGGATAGATGCTCATGAAAGCACAAGTTATGTTAACCATATTAATACAGGCAATTGTGCACTTGACTACTCTAGGTACATTATTATCAAATAAATGGAGACTATGCAATTCTGAATGTTATCAGGACAGAGTTTAATATGATGGAATTATTTTATTTAGCTATGTCATTTTTCTTATTATAAATGGTCTATAAAAACATGAGGTATCAGGAGCACCATTCTCCTTCAATGACAAACCACATCATTCTTTTCAGAGAACAGTAAGACAAGTTAAAATGACACACTAGTGAGATATTTCTGGGCTAATGAAGGGACATAAACCACACGCAGCTTGAGCTACTGAGGTAATCAGAGCATATAAATGCCCAGAATTGGCAAGTGTCATGAGCAAGTGTACAAGAGTATGCAAGAGTAAGGAAGGTTTTCACCTCAGAATCAGTATGTACAGGGAGAATTAAGCAGAAAGTCTTAAGAATGCAGTACGTACAATTTCAAGAGATAGGGAGAGTTGGATCATAATTCAAAGTACCTCCATGAATAAAAGCAAAGAAATGTAGATAATAAGGATACAATACACAATTTAAAGTAGCAATAGAAAAATATGGGGGTTAATATGATATACTCCCATAGTTTTTACTTCGCTCAAGAAGTATATAAGACATAAGCTTCTATTTTTTGAAATATCAATGTGCTAAGGATTCTACACTTGATCTTAGCCAAAAGGCTGAGAAGCGATGTGCTAAGGATTCTGTTTGCCAAAGAAACTCAGTTAAAATTTTGAGATGCCGAATGATGCCTCTGGATATAAATACATGTAAAACATTGATTTGTATATATCCCTTTGAAGGTTGCTTTTGTTTCTAAGTATGGTTAGTTCCTAGTCAGTGTAAAAGAAAATATATCCACAACAAATGATGAGGGAAAGATGCATTAGTTTGAATGCTTTGTTCATATTAGTTCATTGTTTTGTAGTCTAGGAAACATTGGAGTTATCTGGACCACATGTGATTTAAGTGCAGAAAAAAGTGGCTGAAGTTAGTTCTACATATGCCTAGTAAGTACTCCAGAAAGCCTCCCTAGCACAAGATACTTTGGAAGCACTATGTTATGTCCTGAAAGTTTTATAACCAATTATAGGGAGAGATTGACTGACATGGGCTCAGCAACATTTTCACAAAGGCCTCTAGATGCCCCATAGAAAAGCTAAAATTTCTCTGATTTAGGAATAGAAGTCATCCAGCAATCCACCAGTTCTGACTTTTGTAGTCTATAGAGCTATAAAGATTTCTTATGGAATCTAAAGGGAAAAAAAAAGACTTGGCTTCTGTCCTGAGTGTATAAGTAGTCCAAACGGTTGCTATGGGGGGTGGGGGGAGGAATGGAAAATTAGCAGAATAAAAGAAGAGTGTTTGGAGACTATGTGATTCTTCTTTTTACCTGGACAATTTATAAGACAATGGCATGTATTTCATTGATCTCTGGCATTTTTTATTGAGAATAATGTTTTAACCATTCTGGACACCATGGTAAAGGAAAATTATTCTTCCTAGTGTCTAAGTTTTACTTATATGAACTGAAATAGGCATCAACTATGGTTAGTTGCTCATAGCCTTTTTGAAACCACTCTCCAAGGATGGTTTTGATGTGAAATCAGTGACTACCTGAGATCCTCAAGTTTTCTTATGACCATGCCCTGCCCTAAGTCTTCTGAGTTGGTTGGCATATGAAAAGCTTAAGGATCTGGAATTTGAATGCTCTTCAGTTTCTTCTATCATCCTATCAAGTTTATGAGGCATGGAGTTTAGTAAAAAATACCAGAAGAGTGTTGTGGGGCCATCTTGACAAGTTTTTAGGGATATGTATATGACCTAGAGAGATGCCCTTGTGTCACTCTTCCCTGGTACCATAGACATAGCCATGGAGCCAATTCCAAGTTTGTGTGAATCACCACCCAACCAGCCTTTGCTTCTTGCTCCTTGTTTCTGCCTACTGCTACCTAGTCCTTCTTACTTTGTATAGAGAGCTCTCCCAACATATACATAGATAGTAGCTGCCTCTCATTTAGCACTTTAGCATCATTATAAAGCAAATCATATACACTGAGCATTATAAATTCAAAAGACAAAGTTCACCTTGGAGGAATCTTAGAAGATTGTTAAGTAACAGGAAGCCTGACTGTTTACATAGGAATGAAAAAGCTGTAGATCTTATGGCTCCTGAGGCAGACCAGCATCCTGACTGTTCTTTATTTTCCTTGAATTTTCTTTACCAGGATAATAACATAAGTGTCCAATAAAAAGCACAGCAGCATGGAGTTCTTAAAAAATACAAGCATGCTTTACATAAACTATCATGTGAGTACAACACAGACCTCTTGGTTTTCCCAGTGCCAGAATGCTTCAGTAATGTCTGGTCCAAACTCTCTAACATGCAGTTAAGTCAAGCATCCAGTAGAATCCAAACACTTGGATTTTAAAATATCCCCTGCCTTGAATTTAATACAAGGATCATGACAACGATTTAAGGGTACCAGTTACCACTCAGTTCCAGAAAATTTATTATACTACTATTGAAGTCAAAAGCCATAGTGCAGGAAATCTCCTCACATAGGCAAATAGGTGTGAGAAGAAATGTCTAAGAGAGCAGCTATCCTCCCTCTAGTTATATTATATGAACATCTTCACATACCAGTTTGTCACTACCTACCGCAGGTTGTCAGAATCCAAAGTTGGACCATTCTGCATGATTTATAGTTTTTCATAATTATGTCTATGACAGTAAGCTACTAGCCACACATACTTACTAAGTTCTCAGGAAGGGTTACTATAACTTAACTGTTAATTTTTAGCTTTCATTTTCTCTTCAATTAGCTAGATGTAGCAAGTGACTAGAATATTAGATAGCACAGAACTAACCAACTTGATTAGTATGTCAAGCATACTGTAACGATACACCAGAAAGGAAATACCCTTCTATACAAATCCATTGTCTTGTGGAATCTGTAGCTGCTAGTTCCTCTTCCTCATAATAGAAAGATCAAGAAACAAAATGCTTTAAATATTACCTTTAATCTACATCAGAGAGTGATTCAAAATGATAGCTCGTGAGCTATGCATAGTCCATACATTTGCTAATTTTTAATTAACTGTCAATATTTGAAAAACTTTTTTTTAAATCTTAATATTTCACTTCTCTGAAAATTTAGGTAATAAGGCAATGTTGACTAACTTTTCAAGTTCTGTCTAGGCCTGCGTACAAGGGACACTGGCAGCTCTGTAGAGCTAATGCCCAGTGGATATAGCTGCTGTGGCCTCTGAGGTGAGTGGGATGTAAGACTACCAGGATATACATCTTCATAGAGCAGAAACAACATCTCAGACTCTGGCAATCATAGTGGCTCATGGTAAACATTCAAGAAAGAAAAAAAAAACCCTTCTAGTCATATAATAATTCCTTCACCGAACTTTAAAAGCCAGTATGCATGTACATACATATATAGGACCTCAAGCTTCGGAATAGGAGATCTGTGAGCCAAGTGGACAGAGGTGACAGTTACTAGTTGGACATCAGTTCAACTAGATCTGTAAAGGGAGTATAAAGGCAGAGGTAAAACAAGTAATTTGTGTAACCTAAAACAAAATGGCTTTATTTGTGGGTCAGGATCACAATAGAGCTCAGGAATTAGCATTAGGGCTTTCTTGCCAAAGGTGGGCACATTGATAAAGCGACCTTTGTATAGCATTCACAACTTGCCTGGCCTTTCTTCTTCTCCTTTTCCTTTTCCTTCTCCTTCTCCTTCCCCTCCTTCTCCTTCTCTTCTCCTTCTCCCTTTCTTCTTCTTCTTCCTCCTCCTTCTATTCCTCCTCCCCCTCCTTCTTCTTTTTCCTCCTCTCCTTCTTCTTACTCCCCATCATCCTCCTTCCTCTTTTTGTTTAGCCATCTTGGGAATTTGACAGCTCATTTTTCAAGCACAAGCCAGGGAAATGCAAACATTACCTCCTAGCATGCAGCCAGCTACTTCCAGAGTGGTCAGGGTCTCTTTACCACACTGGCCTAAGGTAGCCTCATCTTATCTAGGCAAGTCCATTCCAACAGCTATTAATATAAACTCCATGTTTAGAATATGATTTGAAACTCCTAAAAATAAGATGCCTCTAAAAATATAGCTTTTGACAAATTTACATTTTGAAAAGTACATTGTGCTTGAACTCAAATTATAATCTATGACTAACATGATAAAATACTATAAAACTTTCTCTGGGTGTGGGAAACAAACAGAAAAAAAAAGCCTTTCCTATGAATGAATTTAGTTGTTAAGTCATATGGAACTAGACAATTCCTTAATCATTTTCTCAAAAGATGCTGAAGTCCAAGCCAGAGATATCCACAGATGGCTCATTTCATTACCTTTCACCAAACTTACCAACATCTAGAAGAATTGAATGCTAGTTCTTTCAACTGCCTCCTAAGCTATCTTCCCCAATCTAAGCTACAACCATCTATGTTTCTCTTCCCGTCCATCAAGCAGTCAGTACCAGTTAGCAGAAGGAAGAGTCTTGTTTTCCAAGACTAGAACAATGTTCAGTTCTGTTGAGGTTTTCTACCATTTTCTGGCTCAATGATGCACTGATCACAGTGCTTGGATTAATCATCAAATTTGACAAGGCAAAAGAGTACCATCCCCATTTTCACAAAAGTCATGATTAGTATGTAGGCACAATTAGCAATTCAAATCCTACTTTAAAGAGTTACTTTTGACATAGAGAATATATGTTATCTAATTCAAATATATGATTTTATTATTTTTTGTGGCACCAGGGGTTGAATCTAGGGTGTCAGGAATGCTGTGATCTACTACTTAACTAAATCCCAAATATTTTCTCTGCCTATATTTTCTTTTTTTATTTTGAGACAGGATGTCAATAAATGTTCTAGACTTCCTTCAAACTAACTTTATAGACCAAAGCGATCTTGAGCTCAACATTTTCCTACCTCTGCCTCACGAGTGCCTAGGATGCTAAGCATGTACCATCAGGCCTACCATCATTATGATTATAATAAAATGAGATATCTATTGCACCCACACATATATAAAATCCAGGTTTCTATTTATTAGAAAACCAAGACTACAACAGTATGGTTTAGCACCAGATAACATTTGTGCAGTATTGTGCAACCTCATTTACTTTTAATTTTTACTATTTATTCTTTGAAAAAAATCCATAGATGTATATAAAGTATTTTGATCATAGATATTCATTCCTGTTACCTTTCCTTATGTCCAGTTCCCAGTGAATCCATTCTTTCCAATGAGTTCTCCCACTCCTTTCATGTAGTTATTTACCCATTCGTTTATTCTGGGGTGCACTAAATTTAACTAGGGATGCTTGCATATTTATGCTGTGGTGATTTGTATGACAAATATGCCTCCTAAGCTCACACACTTGAATAATTTATTCTGTAGCTTTCGCCTCTGTTATGGGACATTTAACAGGTAGAGGAGCCTTCCTGGGGGAAGTACTTACCTGAAGGAAGGCACATTGTAAGATTTATAGACTTACCCTACTTCTGAGTTTTTCTTTTTATACATCCTGCATATGTATACCCCACCCATCTTCCCTGCTCCTATGGTCATGCCTTTCCAGTTACTAGAGACTCTGTTTCTCTGCTACCATAAGCAAAAACAAAGCTTCTTCCTTAGGTTGCTTTTCATGACTCTCTTTTATCCCTCCCAACTAACACTAGTATTGGTGCCAAGATGGTGGGGCCGATGCTCTGAAGAATCTTATCAGGCTTTTTTTCTCTGGAAGAATGTGGAATACTTTGGAACTTTGGACTAGAGAAGTTCTAAGATACTATAAGCAGAGTTTCAGGGGACCATTCTAATAGGAATCTAGATAACAGTAGTTACTAGTGTAATACAGACAGTGGGACTGGCCCATGGGGTTTCAGAGGGGAATAAGGACTCCGATAGCAATTGGGATAGAGGCAAGTCAGGTGATATGTTAAAAAGGATTTGGCTGCATTCAGCCTCTGATCTGAGAATTAGAAAGAGGCTGAATTCAAAATAATTGACTAATTTCTTTAGTACAGAAACTTTCAATCCAATATAATATTGAGTCTGTAGCATATCAACTGTCGTGCAGTTCGACAGTGATCAAGTGCAACACATGGCGCTTAAAGAACTGAAATACACACAGTGTGGAGAGGGGGAGGAAAAAGAACATCTGTAAGTTCAGTATTGCAGTGAAGTCATATGGTGAAAAAGAGGCAGTCACTGGTAGAGACAAGCACTGCCAAAGAGAGGCCTTGTTCTTCACTGGAAGGCTAGGAAAGGTTCCCTGAGTCCAAGAGATGGCTTGCTTCTTAATGCAACTGCCTGGGTAAGTAAACTTCAGTGGCTTTGGTATAGAGAAGCCACTGCAGCTGTTGAGATAAGGATGCCCCACACAGAGCCAAGCAGTCAATAGTCATAGATTCTCAGCACTCTGACTACTTATGAGTCTCTCTGTTAACTGTTGCCTCCTCCAAGGCTGGTAATTGAACAATCTGTGGGTATTGTCAACTTTTTCTTATGCATTTTTTTCCTTTCTTTCCTTCTCTCTTTCTTTCTTCCTCTCTCTCTCTTAATTTCTTTCTTTCTTTCTTTCTTTCTTTCTTTCTTTCTTTCTTTCTTTCTTCCTTTCTTCCTTTCTTCCTTTCATCCTTTCTTCCTCCTTCTTTTAATTTTCTTCCTTTCCATCCCAACCACAGTTTCCCCTCCTTCCTCTTCTCCCAGTTCCTCCTCCCTCTCCTCACCTCTACCTTACTCTGATCCATGCCTCCTCTACTTCTCTTCAGTAAAGGGCAGGTCTCCCATGTATATCAACCAACCATAACATATCAAGTTGCAGGAAGACTATGCAGATGCCCTTAAATATTTCATAAAAGATATCTGTAAGGATCAATGACAGAAAATCATTATCTGAGCATTCACAGGAACCTGGTATTGTGACAGGGCTGCATTTTTATCATTGTTAGGGCTGGAGAAATGGAAGAGGGGCATATGGGGTACAACATCTTGGAGGTATTTATTCTGAGGGTCATTTAACTCAGAGTTGGTACCTGAGACTTCTTTACTTATTCTGTGCATCCAGATATTCTGTGTCCTCCATCCAACTCTTAACCTTGCCCAGAATATGTTCAGTAAACTTGTAAGTAACACTCTCTACACATATACCTCAATGATAAGCAAATCAATCTTTAGAGACCCTGGTCAAACTGTCAAATACCTTTGGGCTCATCTTGGTCTTCTGTTTCCCTCAGAAGAGCCAGTTCCCCCAAACCTTTGACCAATGAAGCCCCAGTGAAGAACTGCAGAAGACTCAGTTTGGCTTCTTCAGCCTCCACTTAAAATTCAGTATAAACAATGCTCCAGCAAACAGCCTCATTTAATAATTGCTATTGCTGATTTAAAATAAGAATGCTGTTTACTTTGAGCTGTGTTTGTTTCTTTAAAATGCTGTAATTAACATATCCTCATTATGTATAATGCTGGGTTTTATTATCAATAATTTTGGGTTTTATGGATATGTAATGAAGTGAGTGGACTACCCAGGAGGTGGCAGAAAGTGGATTTATGTCATAATGTCACTTTCATTTTTATAGTTTCTGTCCCCTAGCTCCAGAGGTAGTTTTCAGAGATCTACTAGAAACTTCCCATGCCCATTACACCAGCATTTCCAATATAAAAATGCTCAAGTTAACACTTACCCAACTTCATAGTCGCTAAAACAGAAATAAAGCTGAAAGCTTAAAACAACTTCTTTACAAGGGGATGTATATTTTATTTCTTCTTAGCAGCTTTAAATCTACACACAGCAGTCTCAGGCCAAATTTATAGGAATACAATAATATGCCAATTAACTATAGTCAGTCAGTCCCTAACTATACATCTCCACAATGTCTTTATTATTAATGAAAATCCCTGCCATGCTCATGGAGAAACAGGAAGGCAAACTGAAAGGAAGAGCTACCCACTCTTAATTATAGTTATAATTGCTCCACTAGATGCAGAGTTCCTCACCTCGGGCTTCCAGTTCACAGATCAAATGCAGTCCTGTTCTCTGTTGTGGGAAGCTGTGACACAATTAGGACAAGTCACCCAGGAGAAAACCCAAAGGCCTCTCTGAGAAGCACACGGCCAGGAAACATGTCTAATTATATATTTGTTCCTGTGTCCCCTCCCTGTGGCTTCAACACCCACCTGCCATTAAATGTGTCAGATGAGAAAAAAAAAAAAAAAAAAGAAAAGAAAAGTAGAAGTCTGGCTGGTAGTGCAGACTGAGCCTCTGGCAGGAAGGATTCTAGTGAGATCTATGTTTGGCCCGTGGCAAGTCTTCAAACACCATCACCAAAGCTGGTAGGGGGAGGAGTGGGAGGATGCTGTGTGTACACGGGTTGGGGGGCTATGCCAAAGAAAGTAAATGGAGAAAATGAACCAGAGACTATCCAAATCTTGAGATGCCCTTTCAAAAACATGAATTTAGTCATTTTAGGACCAACTTTGGCAAGTGTCTATGACTCCAAGTACTGCCACAGACTTGCAAAGCCTCGGGCGCCATGGGGCCTTTCAATTCCTCCCTCAGCACTCTTCTCACCTCAACACAGGCCAGCTGCCTTGGCAGCTCTGGGTCTTTGTTAGAACAAGGGGCATCTGCAGGCTCGAAGCTCAACTTAGATCTTAGGGATGACACATGTTACTGGGCCTCAGCTTCCAGGGTCATACTAGGCATCATCACTACTGTCATCAGCCAAAGGAGAATGAGAGGGGATGGATACACAGATTTCAGGGATGGTGATTTCCTAAGTTCCCGTTCCCCACACTGTAATCCATACTCGAAAATGTCAGGTTCCAGTGTGTTAGAGAAGGGATCCAGGCCAATCCGAATATGAACACTTCATAGACTTGTAAAATGGTCTCTTTTCCTGAGGCCCGTGAAGGATTTGGGTTTTATACATAAGACCTTCATTACCACGCCAAGAATCTACATTGACTGACAAAACAGATCACTTGCTTAATAAACTGTTTAAAGCAACATGTACTGCTGAAATTCACCAATAATTTTACTATTTGAATTTTCTATTTTTTTTCTGCCATTCATTCCTAGTGAAGTGGTCAGATTTGTCCCACAACAGACTCCTCAACTTTGCCTCCAAAGCCAGTGTAGGTGAACTCTTGTCCTGGGTGCCTTAATTATGGAGCTAGTCCAAAGATGAATTTCCTTTCTACAGTGCTCTTCCTTAACCCATGCCTCCAAGAATGCCTCTCCAAACCAAGAGAAGCCAGAAAGATAGACATAAGACTTTGTCTTTCCCAGCTAGGTTTGACTGTGTTATAATTAGAGGTCACTTGGTAATTCACTTGTTTCTACAACTCTACCGAAGAGCCCATCACTTCGTAACAGGCTTTCCTTACATTGTCTTTCCTTGTGTATATTTCCTCCTATTCTTCACCCTGTTGTAACTCTTTGAAAAAATATAATTCTAAAACACAGTTTTCAGATGAAAGGGTTCTTCACAAATTGTTTTATGAACATTCTCACACTTGTGAGAATGATACAGAATAATTCAAAGAAGAACTTATCTTGTTCTCTCAGTCTTAATCGGAGAAGGCTTTCTTTCCTGTAAACTGTGAAGACAGCAGAGGTGGACAGAAGCACAGAGAATATGGAAAGGCTGATTGTACAGCTTTAAACAAGACCTTTCCAGTATTCTTCCCAGGGCTCAGACAACACTGCTGAACAGGAGATGAGGAGAGAGTCTACAAGCTGGAAGAGAGGGAGAAGGACTAAAAGGCATCAGAGTCTGGGAATGACATAACTATTGCTAATGTAAACCATCAGCAACTACAGATGACTGCACTGTGTTTATGTAAGAATGGCCCCATAAACAGCCCGAGAAGGATAGAGGAGGGCCGTGGGGGTCTCTACCCTTCACAGAAGGAAGAAGTCAATGTCTACGGTTGTGTACTCATTGGTGACCTGACCATTCAGTGGATAGCTCTAATCACAGGTGGCCAGTCTTGGTTCAAATAAATGAGTAGCACAGAAAACCCCAAAGCCACAAGTCTGGAAAAGACTTAGGAAGGGAGAAGGTTTGGTAAATATGAGAGGGAGATGAGAGAAGGGGTGGGGGAAAGAGTAACTACACACACCAAATAAAGGTGTGAAACTGTCAAATGACCATCATAATACAGAAGCAAACCAGAAAACATTCCTACCTCATAATGGTTCATACTTAGCACAATGGTTGGTACATACCAGACAAATGCTATCTCATTAAACTTGTTATATTTAGTAAAATTCTAATCTTGCAACAAGCTCCTAATACATGGAAGTTATCATTCTCCATACGCAGAGACTAGAAAACCAATTATGTGTGTGTGTGTGTGTGTGTGTGTGTGTGTGTGTATGTGTGTGTATCTGTGTACACATTATTCGTGTGCACCTCTCTATGTGTTGGTGCTCATGTATATATTTACAGTTGTATATGAAGACTAGAGGAATATGTTGGGTGTTGTCCTCAAATACTTTCCACCTTGTTCTTTGGAACAAAGTCTCTTATTGTACCTAGAGCTCACCAATTGTTTGACCAGCAAAGCCTGAGGACCTGTCTGTCTCTGTCTTCCCAGCACTGGGATTATAGGCACACTGCTGTGTACAACTTTTTATATGAGTACTGGGGATAGAATTCTGTAAGCTCTCATGACTACATGGTATGCATGCCACCAGCAAAGCCATCTGCTCATCCCTGAGACTTTCCTTTACTGCCTTACTGGCAAGGTTTGAAGGTCTTCTCTCCCTCTTTATACTTCTCTTACCTGCCAGACCCCTACCTCAACTTCTTCTTTGGTCTTTTCCCTTTCAGTTTCAAATCATGGTAGCGTTAGGGAGAGGGAAACATTATTTAGGAAAAAAAAAAAGAATGAGGGCCTACAAAATTTAAGTCTGAAAAGAAGCTCTTATAGAAAACCACCCCTTCTTTTAAGCTTCTGCTTAAAAGAATAAAATTCCCAACACAGAGGCAGGAAAAAATTGTGGTATTTTCCCAGTAGTTGGTATTTAATTAGCCTTCTGCTATTGTCAATTGCCTCTGCTGTCACAGGGATAAATCACTCGTAAGCTATTTTGGAAGCTTGTCCTGTTGCCACCACCGTGTCATCCATCCTCTCATCAGCTTTGTCATTACAGATCTCAGCCGCTTCTCACCTTTTCGAGAACTCTACATGAATTTGACCCTGAGAAGTATTTGGCCACTATCATCTCAGCTATTAAATGCCAGATTCAGACATCTCAAACTGTGTGTCAAGACACCGTATTCTGGCAGCAATGAACCCATTACCTTTTTCTTTTCTCACGAAGCATGCTTTTTGCACATCTCAAAAATTATGTGCCACAGTTCTCACAGGAATCTAGCTCCGTTGTGGGTACCAAGGAGGGGAATAGTTGCTACCAGTTGTAATAATTCCCAGACTTTTGATGGATTGTACCTCCACATTATACAAAGAACATCTGACCATCTTTACTAGGTGAAGTCGGCAGAAATGTATAGCAATGGGAAATAGCTAAATACTGTCTCTATTAGCAGAATGCAGTTTTTTCAGTTAAAGCCAATGAATCCTATAATTCTCATCTTATCCAAGATGGGTATCCAGAACCAGTGTTACTCTTGATGGCTGGCAAGAAGGTCCACATGCTTGGCCTTCAAAGTTTTTCTTTGAATATCTCCAAGGTCACACTGTTTGTCTCCCCTGTTTATTTTGTCTCCCCATGTTCTATCACGCCCTCTTCTGTATCTCTGCAATTACTCATGAGTTGTGTTTGACTCACAAAGCATTTATTAAACACCTTCTACGTTCCATGCATGGCCCAGTGCTCCAGGGATATGAGAAAGAAGCAGACATTTTAGTTCTTTCTTTGATATAGACACCATTCTGGTAGATACATAGAAACAATAAAAATACTCATTTCAAGTAGAGATTAATGATACTCCAGGTATAGTATAGACCAGGAAGTGGCTAATAGAAAATAGAGGGCAGGTAGTTTGTACTGGTATTTAGGAAATAATCTCCTCACAGAGATATCCTTGAGGGTGAGAATTTCTTGTTAGAAACTAGCAGAGCACACAGCTTTTAGCAAGTGTCTTATGCAGAAATAGGCAAAGATGCTGGATGGATTCAAGTTGGCCAGTGAGGCCAGAGGGCAAAGAGAATGTGATAAATGCTGTGCAACCAGCCACAGCAGCTTTCTCTGGGCAGCATTAACCCCTCTGCTGTTCAGTAGATCTTGAGTGTCTCAGAATTGAGTTCTTAAGTTCATTAAAATGCAAAACAAAAAGGATACAAGAAACAATTTCCCACAAGTACAAGGGAATAACACACACTGTGGAAATATAAATGTGTCTTAGGATCACACTGAAGTGAACTCTACTGTGGTACCTATCACATTTTGAAGACACTATAAACATAAGTGATGATTTGAGACTTTTGTAACAAATGTTAAATAGGAAATACCTGTGAAAATGATATATACTGATGCTAAAGCAACAACAGTTTTTGACACTGCTTCATGATAAACATCACAATGAGAGAACAAAGTTTCGACTAGAGGTTGTTAAAATGATAATAAATTTTCTGTGAGATCCCTGGACTCTGTGAGACTATTGAGTCTACTCAGTGTAGATCAACCTGTCATGATGTAAGGTAGACATTTGGTTCATTCTTCACGAAATGGAAGCCGGGTGAGGAATTGCAGGTTTTGCTTTACTCTTCCATTTAAATTAGGAAGTACTGAATGTCTTCCTTCACTCTCTCTTCTGCTAATAACTAACCCAATGGGCTCCCCCCAAGCACAGAAGTCACTCTCTGCAAAGCTCTCCCTATATTGTTGTCTTAGAGTTATCTGTGTTGCCCCCATAATCTTCTCATAAATTTTCTTATGGTAAGAATTATGAATCAGTTTGTTTTATAGAAACATCACATGATGCTTGAGACGAGCCATTCAAAGATCATTTGACAAACAAATAAGTAAATGTAAACTAGACATTTCTTGAAAGAATTGTTTGAAAGTCTAAGTTATCAGCATTTTTGAAAGACATTCACATATAGAAATATACAACATTAAGAATAATACATTAATTGTAGATTGAATGAGATTTCTGGGTGGGTAAAATTAAGAAAAAAGTGGAGATAGAGGACAGGGAAGAAGTAATGGAAAATGGAGAGTAAGAAAGACACATTGGTTGAAAAAAAATTATAATATTTTTACCTAAAGACAAAGGCCCCCTTGATTTTAGAATGACATAAACATTTGAATGAAAACAGAAGCCAGCTCAGCATACAAGCATGAGAAGTGAGTTTGATTTCTAGAACTTATGTTTAAAAAATAGAAGAAAGAAAGAAAAAGCCTGGTGTGGTGCTTGTAATCTTTGTGCTTGGAAGGCAGAAAGACAACTTGCCTCACATCCCAGCCATCTAGCCTAATCAATGAGCTCTGAGCCAAATAAGAGACCATGTTTGCTAAAACAAAATGGGTGATTCCAGAAGAGTGAAAACTGGCTTTTATTTGCATGTTCATACATGTGTACAGACCAGAACATGTACTCATATGCATGTGCATGTGCAAGCATGCATGCACACTCCTGGGTGTGTACGCACACACATGAGCTTCCCATCACATACACACTGTAAGCCTGATAAGGAAAGGGTAACACAATAGGTTTGATCTGAAGAGAAATGTCCAAAATTTTGAATTTATAATTTGCTCTTAGAAAACTCCCCAAGACTTCTTAATCACAATATACTTCATCTGTGTATAGAGGAAGGAGGGACTGGAATTCTCTCATCTTAGGAGTCATGGAGCTAGAGCTCTTCACAAAGAGCTGAAATAGGAACAGTGGCCATCACTTGGCTCCATGTGAAATATTCATTTTATAGATCAGAATCTACTTTGTGTCCCTAGAAATGTTGGTCCTTCTGAGAGAACAGATCCCATAGGCCAAAAATCATACCGTAAACTATTGCAGTATATTATCCTATCTCTCACCATCCTCATCTGACTGCCTCTCTCTCTCTCTCTCGCTCTCTCTCTCTCTCTCTCTCTCTCTCTC
>JADRCD010231124.1:31379-43273 GCA_019843815.1 Montemys delectorum
TGTGTGTGTGTGTGTGTGTGTGTGTGTGTGTGTGTGTGTGTGTGTGTTATGGAATATCATGAGAGGTCCCTTGGCACGATGAGAGAAGAAATCATAATCTAACAGTGGTGAGCTTTATGTATGTTAAAAAAAAAAAAAAGTAGTCCATTCCGTACTGTGGGAGAAGTGGAGGTTTTGATTCTTATGTAAGCCAGGATCTCTGAGTTAAAGTCTGAGCTATCGTTTCTTTGCTATGAGTTTTGGTATTTTGCTTATTTCTTTTATATCTCAGTGTCCTTGTTTATAAGAACAATTACAGTGTTTATCACACAGAGGCTTTGTCACAAGTAAATGAGACAAACAAAGTGAGGTCTTGGAAACAGTAAAAAAAAAAAAAAAAAAAAAAACTTGGCACCTCAATATCTATGGCTTGTTTTTAAATATGTTTTTCATTCATAAAATACCAAGTTCAAATTACTTTGTTTTCAAAATGCTTGTCCTTGCCTTTTGTAATTTGAGTAAACTGTACTATACATTTAGTGGAGCATGAGGCCATATTATTCAGTATTTTGAGTTAATACAGAAAACATGGAAATTATATAACATGGAGCTTGGATTGAATATCTCTCTCTCACTTATGTGCATATATGCACATGCATGTGCACACAACACACATACACACACACATACTACTATGCACATTGAAGAAGCTTTATGCTTCATGTGGTTTTAATTTAAAGACTGAGCCACTGTTAAGCCAATAGCACCTAGGAGTATCCTGGCTAGCACAATGGTTTGTAGTGGTGGAATATTTAAATCTTGCTCCTGCTGCAGCAGTCTTGCAATATTTCTTTAATCATATATTTAATAAGTAGAAACTTTGAAGGATACACCATCTCCACCCTATGAAGAACCCCTTTACCCACTGTACTTAACACATTGGGAATTCATTTCCCTTTTCCCATTCCTTCTTACCAGAACATGTCTATTTGAGGGCTTCGCTTACCACTGGCAAATGGCCATTTCCTGCCTCCAGACAAAAAGGCTTAAAAGAATTTACAAAAAAATACCAGTTGAAATCCTCAGAAGACATCTAATAACTTAGAAAGGAAGAAACATTTTGATGAGTTGGGGGTGGGTGAATGAATCAAGAACATGTGGATCCCATTTCCCTTGAGTTTAAATTTCCAGAGAGAAAAACTCCTTAGATAAATGAACTTCATCGATGTCACTGAACCCATGGGGAAAACATATAAGATGATTACTTGGCCTAATGCATTCCTAAGCTGCCCTGAGCTGAGCTGAGGCACACCCAGGTCATTTGTAGCTCAATTTGGACTGTCAAACACACAGCCATCAGACTCTAATTGTTTTCAGAGCAAAACGTGGAACAGCAGAATATCCTGCCATCGCTAGTGTTTTCTGCAATGAATTTCAACACACGTTTTCCTTGTCAAAGACCTTAAAGGAGTATAGCTGAAGCAGTGGCAGAGGATTCTGGAAATGCTCTGTGTGGCATATATCTTCACTGCCAGGGCCTGACCCACAGGTGGGTGACCATCTTGCCACCATAGGTGCCTTCACATCCAGGGTGGGGGAATTAACTTGCTGCATTTGAGTGAGTGCTTTATCCTTGGGAACAATATAAACATGCAAGACCCAAGAGGCAGACTCATGGACTTTATCTGAGATGCTGCCTACTGTGAGGACTTGAAGAATGAGTCCACTGGACATGCCGGCAACTTCCCCTAAGTTATTCAATGCAACTCTTGCAAAGAGACATCTAAGAACAAGGACGTATGCAGAGATAGTCCTTATTAGCAGGATGTTAAAATGATACAAAAGCGCTTTATGGAAGAGGCCTCTAAAACATTTATATAGGACGTGACAGAAAATATTCTAGCAACTCTTGTGGATATTTAATGTGAGCTGAGAATATTCATTTTTCATAGCTATCTGACATACTCTCATGCCAATGCATGCCAAGGGGCATTATGGGGCTGAAGAAGGAAGCACCCATCAGTAGAAGGAAGGTATTAGACTCTCTGCTGTACAGGCTGTACCTTAGTCCCACACATCTGCTTGCAGGTTTTAAGGCTTATCATGTGCCTTTTCAGAGGCAGATGTTCTTTCATAGTTCTACACTGAGGAGACTGAATAGGAATCTTTCACTCTCATACATTCCACCTGGAAAAATTCTTGAAATTATCTGACTTACTCCCTCTCAAGTAGGAACCAGACAATTTGTTTTTAAATATAGGAAGCTATTCTCCTACAAACATTAAGGCAGTAGGCATTGGGTATGGACACCTATTTGATTTATAATCACTTGCCGTGATTATAAATTAGTATTCATCTTATTTTGCAAAGAAGAAACAGGTCCAGAGTTTTGTACATAGCATCTCTCTCAGCGTCTACTCATTCTCAGGCCAGTGACCCACTGAGGAGCTGAGCTCCCTGGACATGAGTGGAAAGTACTTTAGTGCTTAACCTGTTACAGGGCAGGAAAAGCAGTGCCACTAGGAACGATCTTCTAGTCAGAAACCGTCAATATTTATTGCAAAATAAAAGCACCTGAGTTATTCTTATGCCAGAATTGGGTTCTAAGTCAGCACATAAAGTGACCATTTAATGTTTTCTTTGAAATCCTTTCCAAGAGAACCATCTGGGAAATTGACACACTATCTCCCAATAAGTGTAGTAACTGCAGTTCCCCTTAGCTTTGGGAGACACCGCTATAGGCTTCTGTAAGCCTCTTAAAAACAAAATAAAACAAATGCAAAGATCAGGTTTTTTGTCCAACAATTTGTAGAATGTATAAGAAATAACTTCTTTATGTACTAGCACCACACTTTTGTTTCTTTAAGCTAAGCAATACCACATGATGATTTGGATCAGCTCGCAGAAAGATGAATTTATGTGTGTTTTTTATAGGCATTGTTACTGTGAAACTGAAAGTAAACTATAAACTACATCATTTAAGTTAGCCAGTTATCTCTGTCTCTTTAATAAGAGTGCATCCAATGGGGCCTGCATGGACACACAGCACCTCTCCAGTACTAGGCATCAGATGCTGTGGTGCCCAGTACCTGACATGCCACACAGCTGATGCCCCTGATACAAAAACACATTTAAAACCATTCTCATGTTCTAATTATTCAGTTTCTCCCTCTTCCTCCTCCTGAGTCCTCAAATCTGGGATCACAGATGTGAATACTTCCTTTACATCAGATTTTAAAGTCTTGGTTTCAAAACTGTAGATCTCATGTCTCCTATTAACTGCTTAGTGAATGATTTCCTCACACACAGACTAAAGAGTTTGATATTGGCTTCTAATGTGTTCAGGGATTGAAATGAAGACAATGTAATCTGACTGACAGGGAAGATATTACTGAGCAAGCCCTCTGTCCCTGAACTCACCACAACAACCTGCAATATTACACATTTACAGATCCATATTGTTGTAAAATTTGTTCTAGAAAGTTGAGCCAAGGAATTGAAGATGCAAGTGCCTTGCCAGACATATTTGAATTTCATAGTATAGAAAGCAAAAGAAGTCAGTTGTCATGGAACCACATCTTTGCTCTGACCTGAAAGAAGAAAGCTGAGAAAGTTCTATTCTAGCTTTAGTGTAGATTCTCTCTGAAGCAAAGTCCTGGGTTAGAACCTTGACACTAAGAGTAAACCATTTAATTCTACACTGATGGGGAAGTTCTTTATTGTTCTTCTCTGAGATGAACTAGATAACAATGATGAGTTTGAAGTTTTACTTTCAATCAAGAAAGTGCCTGTGGCAAAGGAAAGAGGCCTTTTCCCACTCCATTAAAAAGTGGGAAAGGTATATATTTCTGGCTTTTAGAAAAGGTATTTATTTTGTCCTTCATGAGTACCTCATAGCATAGCTTTTATCTCAGTGTCTAATGCAGAACCAACTGCATGCTCAGAGCTTTATGATCTATTTATAAAGATATCGCATCATTTGAAAAATCAGCACATTTAATTTCATGAGGAGCTTTAAAAGTTAGCTATTTTCAAACTGCCATGTAATCCAGATCAATTACAGAAAATCAACATAGTATTCTCTCCCCCTGCACTAAATAGGTCAAGGTTGTTGGTGCTCATTCTAAAGACACTGCCTTATTTGAGTCAGTGGCCATCTTTGAGATACAGAACCATGCTGAGCAAATATTGCTCGATGTTTCTTGTCACCTGAGATGCTTGGAAAGGCAAAGAGATCAAAGATTCATTGATCAGATTTTGCTATGTTTACATGGGCAATACACATATGAATGTATCAGTGGGCCTGCTCCAGAAGACACATATCAGTGCCACTAATCCTGAACTGGAAAAAAAACATGTTCCACCCTCCTTATTTTACAGATTATGAGTTCAAAAATATAGAGATTGTCTAACCTTGTTAAAGAGAATCAGATAATGCAATTAGAATACTCTTTTAACATTTCCAATTTATTCTAATTTACACACTTAACTCTTGCTTGGAATATGAATGACCAGTGATTGGTATGACTAAATCACAATTATTCTACCTACATCACTTTAGAGAGTCAGTTTCCTATCTTGGAGCATAAAATGCCGTTACTTCCTTTTTCCAAGGCTTGGGCTCATTGCAGAAGAGCTAGAGACAGTGGATGACTACAAAGATAAGTCTTTTGGACACATCAGGGCCGCTGAACAAACAAACTCATAGTAGATGTACAAAGCATGCACAGTCCCAAACCAAACCAAACCAAACCTCAGCCTGGAGAGGGGAACTGGGTGTACAACTCCTTCCCTGTGTAGAAACAGTTTTCTCGGAGTACATCCTCTGGGAGTTCATGATATTTCAGTGAAAGGCCATATATGCGAGAATACTTGGACACAATTGGTCTTGAAGTTTTTGTGTATTTCTTTAAATGAAACAAAGTTGGGTATGTAGGGAATGAAGAAAGATCTTGAAATAATTGAGGGGTGAATTTGATCAAAATATATTGTGTGAAACTCTCAAAGAACTAATAAAAGCATATTAGAAAGAAAGGGCAGTTGCATGTCTTTGATATTGATAGCCTCACACATGTGATCCTGTGTTTACAATCTGTCTCACAATCTTGTAGCCTTAGAAAGCAAATTTTGCAAAGAATATCGAACCCTGTAGTGCCAGCCCTGGGAACATCCATGTCATTTGAGCTTCTTGCTTTGCTTTTACTTCCTGCACTTTAAAATCTAATTGAAGACAGTCCTGCTTTACATGTTTCATGATCCTTCTAGGCTTCTGGTTAGTATTGGCTTGCACTAAATCGTGTTTCCATCTTGAGGTTATAGCCATGAAGGAAGAAGACATAGTCATCAGAAACTAACTGTTATTTTTAGCTTTTCCTCTTGGAGGGATGTGTGTGTGTGTGTGTGTGTGTGTGTGTGTGTGTGTATATATATATATATATATATATATATACATATGTATATATATAAAATTTGTTTTAAATTATTTTTATTCATTGTACTGTCTAGGACAATGATACTCAAGTATTTGTTATATTTTTTCTGATATAAACACTTGAAGAATATAAACTATTCTACCAATATCAATGGCTACATGAAACTGGAAGAGGGCTGTCAACTGATTAAAATACATTTTATGACACTGTTAAATAACTAATAAAATCCTTTTAAAGACAGTTAAGGAAGTGAAGAGGAAAGTTATATGGGAAAGAAAGGGCAAGAGAATACAGAAGTTATCAATAGATTACTACATAGGAGAATAGTACAATGGGTCCCATGGGTTCTCTCATTAATATGCATCAATTATCATAGAAAATTCATGATGTTGAAGCAGGAGTGATTGGATGTAGGTTAAATAAACAATTTAAAATATGTGCTTTAAAAGATCTTCCAAATGATTCTCATCTTTCTTCAATCAATCTATTCTGAGTTCTGTGCCTTAAGAATGTAACCTTGAGTTGTTAAAACTAAAACATGGCTGATCCTTCAATTTTGCTATGATATACTTTATTTGAGTCTAATTTTGATTATTTTATACAACCCAACAGAATGGACTCCAGGACTCTGCCAGCTGTCCAACAATCTGTGACATTTTCAGCAAATGATCTTCCCAAAGCAGGCCACCTGCCAAGTGGCAGGGAGCATGGCAGCTGGTGCCTCTTATGCCCCACACCTCTAAGCTTCCATACCACCTTCCTTTCCCAATTCCATGCACCAGAAAAATTTGAGAGAGAAATTCTAAGTAAACGGTTTGGAGTTCTATGCCCAAGTCCAGCTGTCTGAGCAACCCTAGAAAAACTACCAATGCTCATGGAAGAAGGTTCATATTGTAGTATGAAATAGGAATTTCTTTTACCTTGAACTTGAACTCCTACATTTGCAAAATCAGTTATGGCAATAGCTCCCTTGAAGAGGCTTTTCTAAGTGTATAATAGTGTATGTTAAAGAGCATACCCATCCATCACTGAGGGTGAGAGCTAAAGACAATAATCGAACCAGAAACTTTGGAAGAGCACTACTATAGGCTTGCTTAATAGCTGGTTCAGTCTGCTTTCTTATACAACCCAGGACCACCTGTTCAGGGATGGCATCATTCACCATAGGCAGTGGAAGTGTCCTTGGTAAACCAATAATTAAGAAAAGGCCCCATAGACTGGATTACAAGCCAGTGTTAAAGAGGCCTTTTTTCAACTGTGGTTCCTTCTTTCCAGATGACTGTGGCACATATCAAATTAACAAGAGAAGGAGGAGGAGGAGGAGGAGGAGGAGCAGGAGGAGGAGGAGGACAAGAAGAAGAATAGAGAAGAAGAATCAGAAGAAGATGAGGAGGAAGAAGAAGAAGAAGAAGAAGAAGAAGAGAAGAAGAAGAAGAAGAAGAAGAAGAAGAAGAAGAAGAAGAAGAAGGAGAACAACAACAACAACAACAACAACAACAAGAACAAGAAGAACAAGAACAAGAATAAGAACAACAACAAGAAGAAGAACAAAAAGAAGAAGAACAAGAGCAAGAACATGAACAAGAATAAAACAAGAACAAGAACAAGGAAAAAACTGGCAAGGTAACACAAGTTATAGAATACATTGGTTACCCTTATTTTAAAATAAGTTTTTATATTCCTATTCTACATGTCTTGGAACTCTTTCCAGAACCCTGTTTTTTACAGAAATCTCACTTGTCTATTAAAACACATTCCCACCTCTCAAACATAATATTTTTAGGTCCTCTCTATAGTGCCCTAAACTGCTCCTTGTGCAGATATGATGGACTGATCACTCTCTGTTAAAGTGGGTCAGCAGGGGAGGATGTATGTACATCATACATAAAGGTGGACCTTAACAGAGGATGGTAATGGATCATATGAATGCAATACTTCTGGGTAATGCCATCCAAATAACCCTCACTTGGGAGAAAACTAACAATGAGGCTGAAAAAGCTGTTCCTCATAAAGTAAGAACAGTATGGAGAGAGCATATGGATAGCCTTACTTCCGTATCTCAGAGTTTTTGATAGACATCCCTGTAGGCATGCTGGCTAACTGGCAGTGGGCTTGCTAAATTACATTATCCTAGGACACATGGGTCTTCAGAAACAGATAAGTATGGAGCAGAAAAGCAACCTAAAGACCTTTGTGTACCCATTACATAGATGGTAAGGTTGTGTGAGCGTGGGTATACTATCCGTTTGGTTAGCTCTTGCACAGAGCAGGATATTTTAGCACCAAATATTGGAACATCTTGCCAAGAGATAGAAGATTCCTTAAGGCTTGACTTTACCTCTAAAAGTGAGATTAAGAATAATAACACAAAAGGACAAGATTGGCCTCTGACAATCTAGCACTTCTCACAACTTTAGCAAAGAAATTCTGAGAGTAGGAAACATTGTATGTGACAGAAAAGAAAGAGGAAGGAAGGGAGGGAGGGAAGGAGGGAGAGAGGGAAGAATGGGGAAGCCTATAATGTACAAGTCATCAGAGTTATTCTAGAGTAAACACAGCATGGTGTGTCTGAAAGCCTGTGAACCAATTTCTTCAGTTATGCCACAGTTGATGAGCATCATGGCTTCCACCTACAGACCCTCTTGAACTAGTCCAAGGACACCATTTTAAAGGAGCATATGAGGTGGCCGATTCTTATTAGCATAACTCCATTCTTGCACAGGATGTGAAGATGAGACTTGGTGTTCCAAATACACAGATTCTAACCTTAGATTCTCCTCAAAATTAAGGCTGGCATTGATACTAAAATGAAATCATTGCCAGAAGGGAATTCTGAGGATGTCTCGTGCTCCTTCAAGGCCTCCGTCTACTCGCCACATGCCATGTTGCAGAGAGCTGAAGGAAAGCACACTGTGTCCCTCATAAACATCCATCTCCAGGGACTGGGGCATAGAATGAGAGATACAATCTTCAATCATAAATTCAAGCATCATTTTACACTTCATTTAAATCCTACTTTTAAGAAACACAATGATCCTAAGGCATTTCACGTCAGTAACATAAGGCAGTTCTTACACTCTTTCTTTCCCTCCCTTCCTGCTCCACCCACCATGTGATTCCAAAACAAAAGTGACAAATAATTTTTAACACTGCATATGTTCAAAGACCTCTGCCAAGAAGGGGCAAAAATAACCTTGGCAACAGAAGTAAAGTGTCACCATTCCTTTGTGATCTGTAGTGAGGAAACTGTGTCCTTTGCCTTGTCAAATTAGCATGAGAATTGCATATGTAGTGGCAGGGTTCTGGAGAATGATGGGGAATTTCTTCAGTCCACTTCTAAATATGTGTCACAAGATAGAGAAATCTAATTCAACTCCTCAATAAACAAACCCTGGTTTAGTATTTGAATGTTTGGTAGCAGAAGGGGAGTGGCAGAGCCATAAGAACAATACCTTGGGGCTAAGAGATGACTTAGTGAGTGTGCCTTTACTGTGTGATCATGAGGAGCTAGATTTGGATTTTTCAGTAGTCAGGTATAAAAGTAGGTATTGCTGCACATGCCCATAACTCCTTTGCCAGCCGTGAGCAGGACAGAAATAGGAGCCAGCCAGCATACCCAACAAATTCCAGGTAGAAGAGGACACCTGATGTTCTCCTCTGGCTTCTGTATGCTGTACATGGAACACACACATGCTTATCACACACACACACACACATATACACACACACACACACACACACACAGAGTGTGTGTGTGTGTGTGTGTGTGTGTATGTGTGTGTGAGAGAGAGAGAGAGAGAGAGAGAGAGAGAGAGAGAGAGAGAGAGAGACCAATATCTTTTTTCTAAAGGACATTGATGACAAAATCAAATTTGGTTTTTGTCTCTAGCTTCCACTGGGAGACCCCACAATATAGGTAACATCAGATGAGGTCTAAAGCCTCAGAGAGAAAATCAGAGGTAAAGCTAGATATGCCCCAGGCTGATACTCTGCCTCTATAGAGCATCATAGCTCATCAAGCCACATCTGTAGGTATACTACTTAAAGTGACAAAGAGTAACATCACAGGTGTTGCACTTCCCTCAGAAGGCACAGAGTAAACAATTGAAATGACATAAAGATGGTACTTAACATTTTCAATAACAATCTGTTTGGCGTAAGATACATAGTTAAAAAATACATGTCTGGCAGAGATTCCAAAGTGTGTCCATGATGCAACAAAGCTTCCACCTTCCTCCAGCAGGGAAGAAAACAAACTTTGCGTTTGAAAAGACAGAAGTGGAGTATCTCCTGTGTCATTCAGTTTCAGCTTTGGCTAGGTAGGATTCCTCCAGTGACTCCTTCATTCCAGAAGGACTGAAGACCCTTCATACAGGGTCTTGATTTCCCGGGGGAGAGGTAGTATCATGAGGAAGAACATCAAAAGAAATCTCCATGAAGTAGTTAAAGAAAGGTTCGATATCCCACAGTCTGCATAGATGAACATATGTTTGGCCTCAGGTGAAGCATGGCTTCCTAGCTAGAAGACACGACCATGGCTTTAATGAGAGCTTCTTAGACTGCTAAGCGTTTGCCTGTTGGCTATTTTATAATGGGTGGAGTTTCAGTTTCCCTCCACTGTACAACTGAGGCCTGATTAGAACTCCAAGATGGCCATGTATGAGTTCCCCCACAAAGCTAGTGGTCTATCTCAGACTATATTGTTTAGGCCTTACCTCCTAGGAAAACATTCTTGCAGAGTTAACTAGTCCACTGCATGCTATAAAATGCATGCTCCCTTAGGGAATTTGAAATATTGAATGTGACCCTAATAAATTGGAAATATCTCATAACATCAGGCCCTTAGCAACTTTTAGAGGAAAAAGACATCCTGTTCTGCTTTCTATGGAAAAATTACAACTAGGTATGCTGCTCTAGAGATCAATAACCAAATGCCATATGAGTCCCTGGTGTCCAACAATAAAGCAGGCACAGTAAAAACATTTCTTAGGCTAACTTCCAGACATAAATGGGGTGGAAGAGTCTTGGAGTGGAAAAATCATGATTTCACATGAAATGATATTTTTAGTTGCATGAAAAATGAGGAATGCGTGAAGCTGTATATGATACCCCACAGCAGACACCGCAAGTTAGAAGTGTGGGACACATTTCCACTGTGCATCTCTATAATACCCATTTATTTTCTTTTCCTATCTGTATAATAAAATTACTCCTTCAGAAAAATGGAGTTCTTACAGAAACATTATCATTCTAGCTAATGTCAACTTTCAATAGCCAACTCAAATCCTTTGCCTTCACTTTTCTGAAATTAGCAAATTTTAAAATTTATTTTAGCTAAAGACACTAGTATATAGCCTGCACCCATCCCTGTCTCTACTGTGGCCTCTTGTCTTCTTACTCAGTATTTTAATGCTCCAATCAAGGTTTCCATTTCTTTGTATCTTCATTGTGCTCTGAGCCATGGGAGAACTGTTCTCACTGGTCTCCTCAGAATAATAATTCTGCTCTTACCAGTGAAAAATTCCTTTTGCTTCTTAAGTTTTCTAGTTTGCAGTTCTGGCACTTTTTTTTTTTTTAGAGCTGCTTCATCTCACTCACGACTGTACAATTTGTTTAACCAGGCTCACTTCTACAGCTTCTATTGTGCTCCTGTATCTATCTTTTGTTGTTGTTGTTGTTTGTTTGTTTGTTTGTTTGTTTTCCAAGAAAGGGTTTCTCTGTGTAGCCCTGGCTGCCCTGGAACTCACTCTGTAGATCAGGCTGGTCTCGAACTCAGAAATCTGCCTGCCTCTGCCTCCCAAGTGCTGGGATTAAAGGCGTGCGCCACCACTGCCTGGCCTGAATCTATCTTGAAAGCCATTCCCTCACCATTTAGATGTGGGGACAACTAAGCTAATACATAACTCGGACAGAACATAGATCACAGAGCTCCAGTTGGGACCCTCTGGGTATAGAAGTAATGTTTCATGGCAGCTTCCAGTGGTTTGTGAAATCACATAGAATCCAACTGATCACTGTCTTCAGAAAAGTATCCACTCTAAAGCGTCAGAAACAAGAAGGCTAGTAAATGCCAAACCATGGAACCTCACTAATCCCATAGCACCAGTCAGTTAGAGTGTGACGTCTGAACCTCAAGAGAAGGTGCCACTGAACTATAGGGTCATCTGGAGAAGGGGAGCTTCTTCTAACAGAAGAACCACATCATATTATCACTCTCCCCTTCTCTTTCAGGAAACTTTCAGGGTATTTGATCAACCAAAAATCCCAGGGCATGTATCCTTTTCCACCAAAATCAAGACTGGCCTTACCTCAGGCAAAAGTGACTGAGCTGAGAATGGATAGGTCGATCCCAATGGGACCATGTGGAAGCCTGCAAATCAGGTGAACAGTAATATAATGATGATGATGAAGAAGAAGAAGAAGAAGAAGAAGAAGAAGAAGAAGAAGAAGAAGAAGAAGAAGAAGAAGAAGAAGAAGAAGAAG
>JADRCD010231125.1:0-25173 GCA_019843815.1 Montemys delectorum
ATGCAGACATTTAAACCCAACCAATGGACAGAAGCTGCTGACCTTTCTGGTTGAAGTAGGGAAAAGCTGGAAGAGGCTGAGGAGGAGGGCGACCCTATAGGAGGACCAGCAGTCTCAGTTAACCTGGATCCCTGAGATCTCTCAAACACTGGACAACCAACCAGGCAGCATACACCAGCTTATATGAGGTCCCAACACATATACAGCAGAGGACTACTGGGACTGGGTTCAGTCAGAGATGCACCTAACCCTCAAGAGACTGCAGGCCCCAGGGAGTTTAGAAGTCTGGTTGGGTGGGTGGTAAGTGGTGGGTATGGTATGTGGAACAGTTAGAGGGTAAACTGGGGGTAGGATAAAATCTAGAATGTAAAAACCTAAATAAATAAAACATAAAAAATGAAAAATAAAAGAGTCTGGCTTCTAAGACCATAAGTCTTAGGTCTAGTCTCAGAAGTCAAAGCTGTGAGCATATGGATCTCTCAGTCCAGTCTATAAGCCTTCTGCATCCAGTGGCTCAAGAGAGGCAACACAACCTGTACCTCTTTTTATGATTCTACATACGTAGAGGGAAAAGCAATGGCCAGGTCATGCATAACACAACCAAGATTGAAGCCATGTCTTTGAACTTTATAACTGGCATTTGCTCTTCTTTTTCACTAATTAGTAAAGGGATACTTAAAGACACTATTTTATTTTGCTCAATAATCTATCTTTATTTAGTATCATAGATGAAGGACTTAGTAAATCTTGGTACAATGAATGCATCTAAACATATGAATGTCAGATATTAGTGATGATAAAGCTATGAATTGCAGAGTACCTACTGGGCAGCACACCTGGTAACTGATATTTTCATCTGTGTTTCTTATCAACTGAGAACCCAAAAGACTTGAAGTGAAGGTACTCTGCAGAGAGAAACTCACCGAGGAGCAGTTTCAAGCAATACTTCTCAAAAATCTCATCAAAGTGTTTGGTGGTTAGAACTACAAAATCCAGGCCAAGTTGATAACTCTGAAGATGAAAAATCATAATCTGTATGTTAATAAACTGTAGTGATACATTCCAGCTTTAAGAAATGCTAGTTTGATATAGTAACATCTTTAGAGAGAACTTGAAGAAGGTGATGTCTTTCTCCTCCTCCTACTTAAAATACAGGTCATGTCTTTTTTGTCCTGTGGATCATGATTTTGTGGTTTGGCATCCATCAAATCACAAATCTAGAAAGGAAAGCTAATATTAAAATAAACAAGTAAACACACATTTTTTTTCTGAATGCCAATTTGTTATTCCTCAGTAGATTCAATACTATAACATCATATGACTACAGATTTCTAGTCAATCTGGTGTATCAGGTTTCCACTTCTATGATACTTAGATTGTGATATCATGAATAAGTCTTTTGTAACAAAATTCGCCTTGTTCCTTCCTCTTACTATATGCCTCTGAGAAAATGTAGAGTTCAGCTAGCCAAAGCAATTAAGCAAGACATTCCTTTATCTTTCTCTCTAGAGAGGAGGAAATCTAGGTGAGATATCACCAGGGCTCTGGAATAAAATACAACTGTATTAACACACTTAGCAGCTGCTGAATTCAGTAAATACAAAATGTCAGTAACTGTATGCCAGCTGAGACTCTTAATAATTTGTGAATTTTTTTTCTTTTGTTGAATAATGGATAGATAGTAATGTAAAGAGAAAATTGAGTGCCTATTTTTATCTTAAAACGTAGTTCTTAGGAAGAAGAAACCTGAAGCAATCCTCACAGAATTCATGATTTTAAATGATGGGTAGAAAATAGCCATCAATAGAAGATAATCAAAGTGCCCTGTGTTAGTACTGCCAGGAAAGCCTCAAACACAGAAAGTCAGCAGATAGCTCCCTCCACAGCTAAAGACAGCAGCAGCAGAGGGAAGCTGTTAGTGAGAAACCCAGTGTGTTCCACTAATGCACACTCAGCACCTGAACACCAAATGTAAAGAAATAACATCACTGCCTTCTTTTAAAATGTGATGTGTATTTATACCCTAGAGCTAAATGGAGGAAAAGAAACAGTAGCTATCAATGCTGTAGTCTTTTTCTACTCTTAATTTCATGAACCAGTGAGATATATCCCAAGGAATGAACTACACTGATTATTTCTGATTCTGCAGTTATCAGAAGTAGCCTTCTTCTTTCTTGATGCACTATTCTGAGGGAAGCAATTTGTCCATGGCAAATCTCCATGTATTTCTTGCTTGGGAACTGTTCTAAACACTCAGCGCCATTCCCTCCATCATTGTGGCAGTGCTCCTTCCTGTTTTAATTGGACTGTTGATACTTTCCTATCTACAACCAAAACCTCACAATCACCATTATCTAACTCCTATATCCCATAGAAATTCAGTTAAACCCTGGTTTAATGATCCCACCTACTGCTTCCCTTTCCTGGTCTACTTAACCATAGCCCTAGGTTGGAACACTGTCATGCACCCTCTAGCAATGATCTTTAACCATTCAGACCCCAATAATGTCCACCCATAGAAGATGTCCAAAAGAGCAATCTCATGAGGACAGTCTTACAAGCTGGATATGGAAATGGCTCTACGTGCAGAACCTGCACTCTATTTCATCAATGTCTTGCCCCTTCTGCCTACTACATCCATACCAGGAGGTAAGTATGCTCAGGAGGCATTCCCCTTGACTCTTTCTTGCCTGTCTTTGTACCATGCCATTCTTGAACTTGAAATGCTTCCAAACCTCTCAAGCCTCCTAAGATTTGGCCTGAATCTTATAAAATTCAAAATTTAATTTTTACTCATGAATTCTTTCATTTCTTCTTTGAACAGCTATTTCAAAAGCATCTATGGCAAGATAGTGTTAAGAGATATTAAGAAAGAGCAGGCAATGTATTCAATGGACAGCCTCTTCCAATAACTAACAAGGTTAAAAAAAATTACAAAAAAATATTCCAAAGATCTACAGAACAAACAAAGTAAGGAAAGATTTCAGGGTTGAAGGAAGCTCATGCTGTGGTGATCAGGAGCAAAGTTGACATTCCTTTCTTTTTATATTCTTTACATGTAGTTGCATGTATGATAAATGCTTCATGAGAAAATGAAGCATTTTGCTTCTTGAATGGAAACATACCTCCCTAACATGTCCTCTGGACTTGAATTCCTCTAGAACTCCCTAAGTACCAAATTCTTAATATCCAGTGTCATAGTCTTCATTGGTGGAGGCTTTGAGGACTGGATTATTCATGAAGGGAGAGTAACCGTAAACATGAGAAGCAACGAGTGAGTGCCTTGTTGGTCTGCCTTTGGGCACTCAGTGAGGAGCAATTCCTCATGCAAATCTGGCAGTATCTCTTTCTTGGATTTGCCTCTCTCCAGAAATATAGAAATAAATGTCTATCTTGGAAAGCAACTCACTTAGCCCTTTATGTCTTGCCATTCAAGAGAGCTAAGACACATTAAGTGATTTCTGTCATGCTGTCCTCCTGAAACTTACTTGTTCTGTATTCTTTTATTTGCAGGTAGAGGTAAAAGTACTAAGTAAAACCCAGGCACTGTGACAAGTTGGTGAGCAGAGACTATTTGTACAATATCAATATTTATATTTTAACAAGGGTCTCATTTTCTTTCCTACAGTAGAAAACATCAACCTGTTATCTTGTCTCCTGGGACATCATCATCATCACCATCATCATTATTATTGCTATACTGGGAAAAATCTATTCCTGGAATTTGCTAGATAAAAACCAATGATGTTTCTAAGGATCCTTTAATATAAGGACAGCCTTTTGAAAAAGGTTACCTGATCCAAAATGTCTGTAATGCTGAAGTTATATAACCCTGGCCCATTTGTAAAAGCAAAGGCATTTGAAGGTCTGTCAGGGATGAGGTTTGATAAAGGCACTTGGAAAGGAGGCAAAGGAAATCTATTATTTCTCATATTACAACAGAGATTTAGGCTGAATTTGCAGTTAGCTAAGGCCACCGTCTTTGCCCAGATATTTAGAAACTCAGAGAAGAAAAAACAAGTCATTCTATTTTCCCATCGTTGTGAACAGAATATCAGCAGGATGGAGAAAACCAGATGACTGATTTCTCTGGAGGAGTCCGAGATGGCAGACTCCAGTTGCTTTGTTCCTTATGCTTGAGGCAAGGCATCAAGGTACTGAGAATCTGGGGTAGCTACTTCTTCATGTGGATGAGAAAGAGAGAGAGATGGACAAGAAGGAGTCAGGGATAAAATAGGCCTCAAGTCCTGCCACTAGTGACTTATTCTATCTGGAGTCTTCCTCCTGATTTCTACAAATTACTACAATATTGTCACCAACTGGAACAGATAACTCAAAAATAATCCTGTGAAGTACATTTTTCATCAAACTATGACACTAGTTAATTTGATGCTGCTTTTACCTGATATTTCAAACTTTGTTTGCTGAGTATATATCAAATAAATACACATTCTATATTTCTGTCATATATTTGAAGACACATGCAATTTTGTCTTTATATTATCCTTTTTATACCTAATATTTCCAAGTACTCTAATCCTTTCCTATTGCTTTAAACATTGTGGGTATGATAGTTGTATTTACAGTATTTAAAATTTAAATACCAGGGACTGGGATGTAAGTCTGTCTTACTTAGTACTGCAAGTCCTTGGGATCTCGCCACAGTGCTGCAAAAATAAGTATGTTGATAAATTGAATGCTGACCGTATACAAAGTCCTGAGAAGCTTTGCATCACTCATTATAAATTCTTTGTTAGGGGGTCAGTTTATTAATTTCTTTTAATATATTTAAAATATGTACCTTATTTAATCATATAAGTTTGGGGTAAAAATAATTAGCAAGACACATTCTAGCATCGAAAGGTCATTGGGGATGGTCTCCCAGGTCATTGGGGATGGTTCTTCAGGCTCCCACAATGACCATCCCATCCTCAGAATGAGGACTGATCCAAAAGTTCCACTCACTCTTCATTTTCCCATTGCACATCAAAGGAATTTCTGATTTTGGAATGGAAGACTTCGGAGAAGTAGTGCATCCGACTTGGACACTCTGAGCCTAAGTTTCTTATCAGAAAGAACAATTAGGCTAGTGTGGAATGACTTGTCTTCAATGAATTCATGGATTCAATAGTGCAAACAACTTACTCACTGTTTTTATTCATTACCATTTAATAAAACTACATAGTTTTACTGTAAATAAATTAATCTCATGTTCTGTTTATTCCAGAATATAGAATCCTACTCTCTCAAACATTAATCATTCTCTTCTTGCTGTGCTGTCTTGGAACTTCTGTGTATCAGCAAGTACAACACAGAGTAGAAACATGGGTGCTGGCCTTTGAGCTCCTGGCTTTCAATCCATTCCTTCTTTATTTGTGTGATGTGTGAGCTCAATAGGTGGGATGGCTAATACTGACCACAATAACTTGACAAGGTCTAGAACAGGAATTCTCAACCTGTGGGATGAGACTCCTTTGGACGTTGAACAACCCTTTACAATGGTTGCCTATGACCATCAGAAAACACATAACTATAGCAAATCTAAAATTATGAAGTCATAATGAAAATAATTTTATGGTGTGGGGTCACCACAGCATAAGGAATTGTATTAAGGAGTTTGCAGCCCTAGGAAGGCTGAGAACCATTGATCTAGATTAACTTAGGAAACAAATCTCTGGGCATGTTTGTGGGAGAGTTTGTAGATTGATGGGAGACCCCAAAGTAAGTGTCGGTGGCATAGTTGTGTGCACTAGCATAGCTCAGTCTTCTAGTTGCCAGGTGTACAATGTGACCAGTTGCTTCATACTCCTGATCACACGTCTTCCTATATTACTACTGCGATGAGCTGGACCAGTGAACTGTGAGCCAATAAACATTCCCTTCCTTAAATTGCTTTGACAGATATTGTGTCACAAAACAAAGAAAAATTACTACTATAGTCATTTACTTAACTTCTCTGCTGCAACAGGAGACCACTGTAATCTATTTAACTATAGACTGGAGCTAACATAATTATACAGGACTTTGAAGACTAATTATTTTCCTAGCATGTGGGAAGCATCAGGTACAAGGCTGTGGTCAGAGGTTACACTGTTAATTAAAAAGGATATTAATGCCCCATTACCTCAGTTTAAGCTGCTGAAATCACAAGTCCACTCACTGCTCTGGCTGAAGCTCGTAGAAGCATATGGCTATTTTATTCCCTTTCTTGTCTTCTAGCTTCATCTTGGTCAAAAATGCCTTATTTTGTGGCATTTAAAGATAATCTTTGACAGAAAATGTGTCAGCAAAATAGACATTAAATTCTTCCAATCTCTCATGTTCTATTAAAATTTCACCATCTGCTGTCTCCATGGGCTCAGTTCCATTCTTGGTGTTATTAGATTCCACATGTTTAATCTCTTGAAATATATGTAAAGAAAGGGGGGAATATGAGAATACAATACTAAAAAATCTTTGACTAAATGGACATAAAAATTACATATATATACATATATATATGTGTATATATATATATGCTGAATAACCACTTCCTTGTCAAAATAATTTGGTGCATTTAAATGACTGACTTTTGCTTATTAAATTGTAATGAAGAGTAACAGTGGAGAACAACTTGACCAGGAAGCCTTTCTCTTCCTAACAGAAAACGCTTGCTGTTATATAATGTATAACACGTGTCTTAGGGTTTTATTCTTAACCAATTGAGCTCACCTTTTTTAAATGAAATAAGATAATCTATGGTTCAAGGCACACACAGTGGTAAAAACAAAGGCTAGATCTATATGTTACAGACACTGCCCTTTATCCCAAGCATATTGCTGGGATAGGCTATACATCTCCTAAACTGATCCAAGCTGTAACATATTCATATTCTGAAGGCTAAACCCACAAAAACAATTGAAAACAGTTTTAATGGACTGTTTTGCTATGCATCTCTTGTCCCATTATATAGTTAAGAAATCTTTTGAAACTTCAAGGGAAACTGTTGAGAAATCTAAGTTACATTGATTCAAAACAAAACAAAACAAAACAAAACAAAAAAACAGGTTGAGAACTCTAATTACAATGGCCTCAAAACATAACAAGAAATTAAAATAATAGTTTCAGAAAATAGAATTTGATAGAGTCATGTTTTCATTTCTAAAACATTTAGTGGCATGACCTCTCTTCCTGTTTTACTGCTGAGAGGGGGCACAGTGGTCAGGCATCTTTTTCTAAACAGAACGCATATCTGAATTGAAAGCACCTTGACATACACCCATTTCTACCACCACGTGATCTTGATCGCCATTTTGTTGAAATGCAAACACTACACACATGTTCCTAGTGAGGCTGTAGCATCCTTCAGGCTTCCTGTCGACATAAACCTAGATTCTATTATTTAAAAACTGTTTCCACCTTCATTCAGGGTCATAATCTTCCTGAGTCATCATGGTATCTTCAAGACACCAGAGACCAGGAAAACATATGAGCAATTTTCAGTATGTATAAAAATAATCATAAAGGGCAGACATAGATGTAGGGAGTGTTTGCTATACATTCTTCCAGAAGAGAATATGGTTCCATGCTCCACAATTTGAATTAGGAAGGAACATCTTAGAAACATTTATTATTATCACTTTGTGCTTATAGATTAATACACTGTTTATGTAATTTAAAGAAATGCTATGTATGAAAATATATCTCATCACAACAAGCATTATGATTCAAATGTGATATGTTCACCACAGTTCCTTACTTTTGAATACTTGGTTATCAGGTTGTCGCACTGTTTGGGGAAGCTATCAGACATCTGAGACCGTGGTCTAACTGAAAGCAGTGGATTTTTGGAAACAGAACTTGAAGGTGATGTTCTCTTCTGCTTCTCATCTTTGCTCTCTACTTTCTGATCCAAGAAGATGTGAACACACATCACTATAGGCGCCTACAAACAGCATGGGAGCTATATCAGAGACCACGAGGTAAAATAAATCTTTCCTCCATTAAGTTGAGACTAGGGGCTAAGGGAGAAGAAGAGGAGGAGCCGGAGAATCGGAAAGAGAAGAGAATTAGAAGCATGCATGGAGTCTTTTACAGAAGAGAGTGACATAAAGAGGGACACAGACAATGGCCTGTCTCAAAGAAAGGATCATGGTGTATGAAGCAAGCTCTTTGAAAGTGCAGAATATATCAGGCTTCTGCCAGCCAGCATTCGCCTGCATCCACAATAGTGTCTGGATTTGATGACTGAATATAGGAAGGAAGCCTAATATAACTATCTCTTGAGAGGCTCTGACAATACCCAACTAATACAGAATCCATTCATTGGACTGAGTAAGGGTCCCCAACGAAGGAGCTAAAGAAAGGACCCAAGGAGCTGAAGAGCTTGCAGCCCCTTAGGATGAACAACAATATGAACTAACTAGTACCCTCAGAGCTCCCAGGGACTAAACCACCAACCAAAGAGTACACATGGTGGGACTAATGGCTCCAGCAGCATATATATATATAGCAGAGGATGGCCAAGTCAGTCATCAATGGGAAGAGAGGCCCTTGGCCCTGTGAAATTTCTATGCCCCAGTGTAGGGGAATGCGAGGGCTAGTAAGCAGGAGAGGCTGGAGTGGTGAGCAGGAGGAAAGGGTGGGAACTGGGGTCTGTTTTTGTTTTATTTTATTTTATTTTATTTTATTTTTTGTAGGGGAATCTGGGAAAGAAGATTTGTATGACATGTAAATAAAGAAAACATCTAATAAAGAAAATAGAAAGTGCAGAATATAAAGAAATTCCTAAATCTTCCTGCTCCTTTAGATGATATAAACCCATAGCTCTTCCAGGAAGTAGAATTTTTATGGTTTAGAAAGGAGGAAGATGTGTTTCCAACTATCAAAGTAGATGAAACTTTAAGTGGATAAAAGAAATAATTGAATAAACTAATTAAATGGACCACAATGCCATGGCTATCATATTAATACTAACTGTAAAATGCTTTACTTAGCATGTACCACATAACTGTTCAGGAACAGAGAGCCAAAGCAGCAGGGCCAACCACAACAAAGACAGAACTGCTGGCCATCAGAAAAAAAAATATTTCATCAGCAAAGAGCTCAGAACTTCCAACTTTCTTCCTCTGTATAGGAAACATTTTCATATATTATCTCCCAAGTCAATCCATAAATCAGAAAGAAATAATATTAAATAATGCTACAATATCTTTATTTTTTGATGAGAAAAATTAAGTAAAAATATGGAGAAAATGTAAATGATGACATTAACATGTAGGTTATCAAGGAATTTTATGTGACAGATCTCTGTCTGACAGAAATTTTCAAGTGGCAAAAGGGTCTGCACTGTGTAATCCAGTCTCAGTAGATAACAAGTACATAGAAGAATATGCATCAATGTTTTAGCAAAACAATTTAATGAAAGAGCAAGAAAGACTTTGCCTTTTGATTATTTTTCATACTTTTAAAGGAAAAATAGAAAATATGCATTGTATGATTTTTTTATAATCCATTTGAATGTCTCTTTTTAAGTGCTGTAATACTTTAAACACAGGAAATAAATAGTGGGACTCTTTCAAGAAGAACAAAGAAATTGCAAAATAACATTTACACTCATAAATATAAATACTAACTGTGTGAGATACAAGTATGTGTTGTATGGATTAGAACCTGATATAGTTGATCTAGAAAGAATTTTTGAAAGATGCAAATTTGGTGCAGAAATGGTGACTACAAATTCATGGGGTTTCTTGTTTCTTCTCTTTAGAGATAATGTAGACATCCTTCTTCAGATAATGTGACAAACTAGCTATTATAAAACTAGCTTCACTTTCCTTTCCTTAAAGTACTAAGAAAACTACTGAGAGCACTCTTCCCTGTCCTCAGTGACTGACTTACATCACGTTTGACTTCATGAAGAGTTCCTCTATTCTCAATTACAGTATTGTTGCCTCAAAACCTTTTTGGTTTTTTGTTTGTTTGTTTTACTTAGGACAATTTATTTTATTTCCTTCTATTCTTCCTTTCTCTTAAATCTTATTATTTAAATGTGCCTGCATCTAGGCAGGACTTCCAGTGGAGGAAGGAAGGCATCAGCCCACCAACACAACCTTCAACTTAAAATTTTCCCTGATACAAGATGCACAGGGATAAAGATGGAACAGAGACTAAGAGAATGGCCAATCAATGACTCCCTCAACTCGAGACCTGTTCCATAGGAAAAAGCCAACCCCTGACACTACTGATGATATTCTGTTATGCTTCCAGACAGGAACCTAGCATAACTGTCTTCTGAGAGGCTCCACCCACCTGCCAATAGAAAGAGATCTAGAAAGGCACAGCCAAACATCAGATGGAGCTCAAGGAGTCTTGTAGAAGACTGAGGGACAGAATTCAGGTAGCCTGATGGGTCAAGGACACCACAGAAAGACCTACAGTGTCAACTAACTTAGACCTATAGAGGCTCAGAGGCTGAACCACCAACCAAAGAGCAAGCAGGGGCTAGACTTAGGCCCCTACATAACTGTAGTAGATATGCAGCTTGGCCTTTATATGAGTGCCCTAACAATAGGCTGTCTCTGATTCTGTTGCCTACTATTGGATCCACTTACCCTACCTGGACTGCCTGATTGAGCTTCAGTGGGAAAGGATAAACTTAGTCTTGCTGGTACTAGATGTCCTAGGGTGTGGGTAGCCAAGGGAGGCCTCCTCTCCTCAGAGAAGAGGAGAGGGGTAAGGGAAGGAGAAATTTGTAAGGGTGGGACTGGAGGAGAAGAGAAAGGGGGTACAATTGGGATGCAAATTGAATAAATAAATAAGTGAATTAAGACAAAAATGAAACTCTCTTCTTGAAAAATGAATGAATGAGTGAATAAAGAAGTAAATAAAGAAATGAATAAACAAACAAACAAACAAACAAATAAGCACAACCAGCTAGTGTCCAGCTACAGAACACAGCTGAGTGTATAAAGTGGAGCTAAAGTTTTGCTACAAGGATCTTCTGAAATAAATGCATGGGCTCTAAATTTTGACTGCCTAGACTTGACTATAACACAAAGGCTCTTCCATGCCCGGCTCCCTTCCTGATTTCTTTCTGAATTGTCTGCACACAGAAAATGTTTGATGAGTTCATTACTGCATATTTGTATCTGTCTTACAAGCTACAAAATTGAATTCTATTAGGGTGACATAAAGTGTGTCAATGAAATATTGATGCAATCAATAGACTACAACTAAAACCAAGGCAGCTTGGGCCTATATTCACCTAATCTAAAACTCTTGTCAATAATTTTGCTGGTGTGACAACCACACATCCAAATAATGATTTTTTTTTTAAGTGCTACATTGGAAGTAGGAAATTATCTTTATCAAAATGTCACTTCTGAAAATATCTTCTTTAAAATGACAATGCTGTAAACAGAAATTTCCACACTGGCAATTAAGCATAATTAAATGCTAGACTTCTCATACAGCCTCTTTCATTCTCGGGATCTTATTTCCCTGAGCTGAGCTCAATTTCTTTCTCAAGTACATCTTGTTCTTTTCAGGGGAAAATGAAGCTACCAACTCAAAAAAATATTACAAGAATTTGAAAGCATATTTAACCATATGATGGACTCCAATGACTCTAACGACATCTTCTTTAAGTAGAAACGGCATTGGTTAACGAGCAAGAGGAAGAGCAGTGATGTGCATATAGGTGACCATAAGGAAAGGAAGGTGTCCAGAACATCTGTGCCCAAAATAAACCTTCATTTTTGAAAATGTTTGGTTTGTGCTCCTAGCTGGATGCCCTTGACATCCTTTGTACAATGATTCAGACTTTAAATTTCCTTACAACCAAGGCATCTCTGTCTTTCAATCATTCATCTCCCAATGTGCTTGCGTTACATTTACTACTTGAGTTATGCTACATTACTAGTTAAGATGTGTATGTTTGAAAGGCACAGCAGACATGATTCTGGCTAGCATCTGGATGAAGATGACTTGTTTAGCTAGAAAGTCCCAGCTTGCAAAGTCTGCAAGTCTGTCGATGGTAGAGTCGATGCTATGACTAAGACAGGGGTTTCTGCTTTGCTCACCACAGCATAGATTTCATCCTAAAATAGGCTCTCTCCTTTGTTCTAGGAAAACCTTAAATTAAACCTACCAATAACACCAAGAAGATATTGCCATCACATTATTACAATTCAATCATGCAACATGGGAAACTGAGATTTTGAAAAATAGTTTAAAAACCATAATTTTTTTAAATATTTGTTAAACAAATTAACTAAAAAATAAATTGGTGTAATTCCAAATCAGTTGTATCAGGTCTCAACCTTAACAAATATCTGCAAGCTTTCGGTAAAGCTCATTATTTACATTACTTGACCATTCAGATTAATGTGTCTACATGCTATCTTAAGACAAAACATGTGCAACTCTAGCTAGACTCTTGGTAGCTTATGGCATGCAGTCCAATGCTAGGTACATGATAAATGCTCATGAAATAAATATTGATGATGGGAATGTAGTGTGTCATGCTAAAATATGATGTTAAGAAGTTTCTAGTAAAAAATGGAATCTCAGACTTGTTTTGATTTGCATTTCCCTGAACACTAAGGACTTGGAACATTTTTTTTTCTTTTTTTTTTTTTTTAGATATTTTCTCTATTTACATGAAACTTTCTCCTTTCCCAAGTTCCCCTCCAAAAAACAAACAAACAAACAATCAAACAAAAACAACAAGAACAAACCCCTTTTGCCTCCCCCCTCCCAATGCCTGCCACTCCACCCTCTCCCACTTATTGGCCCTGGCATTCCCCTACACTGGGGCACAAAACTTTCACAAGGCCGAGGTCCTTTCTTCCAGAGACTGAAGGAAGGAGAAGCATATAGCTACCTCCTGAGAGGCTCTGACAATACCTGACCAATACAAATGTAGAGGCCCACAGCCATTCATTGAACTGAGTACATGGTCCCCAATGAAGGAGTTAGAGAAAGGTTCTATGGAGCTGAAGGGTTTGCAGCCCTTTAGGACGAATAAGAATTACTAACTAGTACCCTCAGAGTTGCCAGGGACCCAACCACCAATCAAAGACTATACATGGTGGGACTGAATGTTCTGGCAGCATGTGTATAGTAGAGGATCACAAATTCGATCATCAATAGGAACATTTCTTAAAGTGCTGCTTGGAGATTCCTCTGTTGAAAATTCTCTGTTTAGCTCTGTGCCCCATTTTTTAATTGGGATATTTGGGTTGTTGGTGTCTAACTTCTTGAGTTCTTTATTAATTTTGAATATAAGCTCTCTGTCAGATGTAGGGTTGATGAAGATCCTTTCCCAATCTGCAGGCTACTGTTTTTTCCTATTGACAGTGTACTTTGCCTTATAGAAGCTTCGTAGTTTCATAAGGTCCCATTTGTTGATCTTAGAATCTGAGCCATTGGTGGTCTGTTCAGGTAATTTCCCTCTGTGTCAGTGCCTTCACAGGTTTTTCCCACTTTCTCTTCTATGAGATTTGATATGTCTTATTTTATGTTGAGGTCCTTCATTCACTTGGACTTGAGTTATGTGCAGGATGATAACTATGGATCTATTTTAATTCTTCTACATGTAGAGATCTAGTTAGACCACCATTTGTTGAAGATCCTTTTTTTCCCATTGGGTGGTTTTGTCTTCTTTATCAAAAAAACCAAGTGTCCATAGGTATGTGAGATTAATTCTATTCCACTGACAGATATTTCTGTTTCTGTACCAATTACTATAATGTTTTTTATCACTATTGCTCATAGTATGTTTTGAGGTCAGGCATGGTGATTCCTCTCAAAGTTCTTTTATTGTTCAGGGTTGTTTTTGCTATCCTGATTTTTTTATTTTTCCATATGAAGTTGAGAATGGCTCTTTAATGGTCAATAAAAATAGTGTTGGAATTTTGGTGGGGATTGCATTGAATCTGTAGATTGCTTTTGGTAAGATGGCCATTTTCACTATGTTAATCTGCCTATCCATGAGTATGAGGGGTCTTTCAGTGTTCTGGTACCTTCTTCATTTTCTTTCTTCAGGGACTTGAAGTTTTTGTCATACAGATCTTTCACTTGCTTGGTTAGAATTACACCGAGACATTTTATATTATTAGTGCTCTTGTAAAGGATGCCATTTCCCTAATTTCCTTCTAGGCTAGTTTATCATTTGTGTAAAGGATGGGATACTGATTTCTTTGAATTAATTTTGTATCCACCCACTTTGCTGAAGTTGTTTATCAGCTATAGAAGTTCTATGGTAGAAATTTTGGGGTTGCACATGTATACTATCATATCATCAACGAATAGCAATAGCTTGATGTCTTTTTTTCCAATTTATAGCCCCTTGATTTCCTTTAGTTGTCTTATTACTCTGGCTATGACTTCAAGTACTATGTTGAATATATAGGAAGAGAGTCAGCAGTCTTGTCTTGCTTCTGGTTTGAGTGAAATTCTTTTAAGTTTCTCTTCATTTAGCTCGATGTTGGCTATTGGCTTGCTGAATATTGCTTTGACTATCTTGTCTTAGATCATCTCTTTAAGGGCTTGACCAAATCGTGAATCAACAATATCAACATAAAAAAAGCACTTGAACATCCCATATGATGAGTTTTCACCTCCATAATGATTGTGCATGCCCACTGAATCATTTCCCAAAGGAGTTTACCCAACCATTTTGTATAGACTAGAAAGATATATCTGGATTTCCACTCAGTTTTATGTTTATCTTATTCTTTTATTACATTCTTATTGATATGTTGTTTATCATATGTAAAACATATTACTGCATTTTTATAGTTACATAATTTAAACATATGCATTAGTATTGTTTGCATATACAAATAGTTTATCAATAAGATTGATCAACCGAAATATTTGAAAACTTTTGAGCTATAACAAGAGGTAGGCAAAGCCCATGTCAAAAACTGAATTTTCTGTATCAAAACACTGCACATAAATAAATTTTCTTTTATATAAACTCAATTCTTTTTAAGAAGTAGAGAAAACATTACAGCTACAGCTCGGCTATCATATGAGAGCATCCCATGGCCTCTCACTGAAGCTGAGTCTGAAGTATCATCTCCTATAAGGAGAGATAACAATGTGACAACTGGTTTTGCACTATTAACCATGCCATCTTACAGAATCTTCTCAGAAACAAACACACATGTACACACATACACACATACACACATGTACATACACACATACACATGTACACACATGCACACATGCACACACATGTACACATGCACACATACATATACATGCACACATACACATGCACACACATGTACACATACACACACAAGCACACACACACACACACACACACACGTACACATGCACACAAGCAGAGAAGATAATTCAGTCTGTGCAGACAACCAGGCATATATTCACCTTTTGTTGTCATGTGGGCCAGACTAGCTGTCTGGTGAGCTTCCAGGGATCTGTCTCAATCTCCCACTTCATCATTGCTGGATTTCAGGCTCATGAATGTGCATCACTGAATCCAGTCTTTTACATGAGTTTTCAGGATCAAAGCTCATCTTCATTCTTTCAAGGTAGATGCCTCACTGACTAAACCATCACCCTAGCCCTTAAGGCATTTCTTAATGTTATATTTCTAATGATGAGAGAAGCTTTCATTAGGACAGTTTTCAACTATGAAAGCAGTTGGAAGTGATCTCAAGTTAATTATTCAGCCTCTTTGAGCCTAGAGCCTTTATTTTTGAAAAGACAATGAGGACAAATACTTTCAGTATGTTATGAGGGTTCACTTAGGAACTGTCTATAGTCTACAGAGAAAGATGCTAATGATTTAGAAGTTATTTGATATCCTCCAACAGTTACCCTTCTATTCTCAAAACTCATTGACTATTTACAGAAAAGATTGGTGTCTTCAGTCACACTTCAAGGATAGCCAAAGCCTCAAAATATATCCATGTCTGGCTATATAAGTAAATAAGCAAATATCTCTCTCATATAAATAATAAAACTGCCTTGCAAATGCTATGCTGTTCTCAGCAATGGAGAAATATTTATTTTAAAATGCATCCTATAAGAAAAAAGTTAAGTATCAAAGACAGAGTTTCTACCCTTTGTTGGCTACAAGTGTCTGAACACACCAGAGGAATAGAAGCATAACCTACACAGCAATAATTCTATACTATGCCCACTGCATAACCAAGAAAAATTACAACTGCCATCTACTTAAATATTTGTCCATTTGCAGGCAAATGTGTTGCTGTGACTTGGGAATATGAAGTAAATACTACTGCTAAATTAACAAGTATAATAAGATATGGATGAGACAATTCTGGATGTCTTAGGACTTTGCACTAAAGCTGCAGATCTCACTGACAGTAAGGCCCTATGTGCATCTGCACAGGATTTGCTTGGAGAAACCAAACTGGTCCTGTCAATATTATCACTATAGTGATATAGTCAATGCTTTTAAGTGACTGCTTGTACTACAGACTATATTTCATTCAACTCTACCCCTTTCTCCACTAAATTCTAAGTAAAAGAATAATTCCTTGTGTTGCTTATGAAATTATTTCTTAGTAAGTTCATATTCCCACACTTTGTTATACACAGAAGATGGTGTGGCTCCACATACTTAATTTCCTTTGCTAGCTAGAAATTAACATTGTGAAAATAATGGCAGGCAAGCACAACTGGAAATGTAAAGACAAGAGGAGGAATTCTCAGCATCCTGTACTCTATTATCCCTGTTCATATGATCCCTCGGCTGACTCTTCTCATATGTAGCTTCTCTAGAAGAATTCCTAGAGAATTCATCTCAACTGTAAACCCTAGATACCTTCTATCCTTTCCTTTCCATGGATCATCTGTATTTTTTCTTTCTTTCCATCTTCCTTCCTTCCTTTCTTTCTTTCTTTCTCTCTTTCTTTCATTGGATATTTTATTTATTTACATTTCAAAAGTTCTCCCATTTCCCAGTTTTCCCTATGGAATAACCTTATCCTATCACCCTTCCCCCGGCTACTATGAGGATGCTAACTCACCCACACCTGACTCCCTGCAATGGCCTTCCCTTACACTGGGGCATTGAGCCTTCATTGCGGACCAAGGTCCTCTCCTCCCATTGATATCCAACAAGGCCATCCTCTGTTACATATGTGGCTGGAGGTACAACCACCTCCATGTGTACTCTTTAGTTGGTGGTTTAGTCACTAAGAGATCTGGTGAGTATGGTTGGTTGATGTTGTTGTTCTTGCTGTGGGGTTGTAAACCCTTTGAGCTTCTTCAGTTCTTTCTCTAACTCCTCCATTGGGGATCCCGTGTTCCATCCAATGGTTGGCTGTGAGCATCTCTCTGTATTTGATAGGCTCTGGCAGAGCCTCTCAGGCTCCTGTCAGCAAGCACTTCTTGGCATCCACAATAGTGTCTGAATTTGGTGTCTGTATATGGAAGGGATCCCCAGTATAATAGTCTTTGGATGGCCTTTCCTTCAGTCTCTCCTCCATACTTTGTTTCTGTATTTCTTCTCTTGAATATTTTGTTCCCCCTTCTGAGGACTCAAGCATCCACACTTTGCTCTCCCTTCTTCTTGAGCTTCATGTGGTCTGTGAATTGTATCTTGGGTATTTTGAGCTTTCGGTCTAATATCAACTTATCGGTGAGTGCCATGTGTGTTCTTTTGTGACTGAGTTACCTCACTCAGGATGATATTTTCTAATTCCATCCACTTGCCTAAGGACTTCATGAATTCATCATTTTTAACAGCTGAATAGTACTCTGTTGTATAAATGTACCAACTTTTCTGTATCACTTCCTCTGTTAAAAGACATTTGGGTTTTTTCCAGCTTCTGGCTATCATATATAAGGCTGCTATGAACATAATGGGGCATGTGTCCTTGTTGTATATTGGAGCATCTTCCAGAGTGGTAGTACCAACTTACAATCCCACCAGCAAGGGAGGAGTGCTCTACATTCTCACCAGCATCTGCTTAGTTTTTGACTGGTTTGAGGTGGAATCTCAGGGTTGTTCTGATTTCCATCTCTCTGATGACTAAGGATGTTGAACATTTTTTAGGTGCTTCTCAGCCATTTAAATTTCCTCAGTTGAAAATTCTTCCTTTAGCTCTGTACCCCATTTTAATAGGGTTATTTGACTCTCTGGAGTCTAACTTCTTGAGTTATTTGTATATATTGGATATTAACCATCTGTTGGATGCAGGGTTGGTAAAGATCTTTTTCCAATATGTTGGTTGCCATTTGGTCCTACTGACAGTGTCCCTTGCCTTACAGAAGCTTTGTAATTTTATGAGGTCCCAATTTTCTATTCTTGATCTTAAAGCATAAGCTATAGCTGTTCTGTTCAGGAAATTTTCCCATGAGCCCATATGCTCGAGGCTCTTCTCCACTTTCTCTTCTATTAGTTTAATTGTATCTGGTTTTATGTGGAGGTCCTCAATCCACTTGGACTTGAGCTTTGTACAAGGAGATAAGAATAGAATGACTTGCATTCTTCTAAATGCTAACCACCAGTTGAATCATCACCATTTGTTGAAAATGCTCTTTTTCCACTAGATGGTTTTAGCACCTTTGTCAAAGATCAAGTGACTATAGGTGTGTGGGTTCATTTCTACATCTTTAATTCTATTCCATTGATCTACCTGTCTACCTCTGTACCAATATCATGGAGTTCTTATCACTATTGCTCTGTAACACAACTTGAGGTCAGGGATGGTGAATCCCCATAAAGTTCTTTTATTTTTGAGAATAGTTTTTGGTACCCATGGTTTTCTGTTATTCCAGATGAACTTGAAACTTTCTCTATCTCTGTGAAAAACTGAGTTGGAATTTTGTTGGGAATTGCATTGAATCTGTAGATTGCTTTCAGCAAGATGGCCATTTTTACCATATTAATACTGCCAATCCATGCGAGATCTTTCCATCTTCTGAGGCCTTCAATTTCTTTCTTCAGAGACTTGAAGTTGTTATTGTACAGATATTTCACTTGCTTGCTCAGAGTCATAGCAAAGTTTTTAATATTATTTGTGACTATTATGAAGGGTGTCATTTCCCTAATTTCTTTCCAGCCTGTTTATCCTTTGAGTAGAAGAAGGTTACTGATTCTTTGAGTTAATTTTATATCCAGCAACTTAGCTGAAGTTGTTTGTCAGGTTTAGGAGTTCTCTGGAGGAATTTTTTGATTCACTTAAGTATACTATCATATCATCTGCAAACAGTGATAACTTGATTTCTTCCTTTTCCAATTTGTATCCCTTTAACCTCCTTTTGTTTTCTAATTGCTCTGGCCAGGACTTCAAATACAATATTGAATAGGTAGGGAGAGAGAGGGCAGCCTTGACTAGTCCCTGATTTTAGTGGAATTACTTCAAGTTTCTTTTCATTTAGTTTGATATTGGCTCCTGGTTTGCTTTATATTGCTTTTACTGTGTTTAGGTATGGGCTTTGAATTCCTCATCTTTCCAAGACTTTTAGCGTGAAGGGATGTTAGATTTTGTCAAATGCTTTCTCAGCATCTAATAAGATGATTATGTGGGTTTTTTTCTTTGAGTTTTTTTATATAGTGGATGACATTGATGGATTTTCTTATTTTGAACCATCACTGCACCCCTGGGATGAAGCCTACTTGATCATGATGGATGATCATTTTGGTGTGTTCTTGGATTAGGTTTGTGAGAATGTTATTGAATATATTTGCATCGGTATTCATAAAGGAAGTTAGTTTGAAGTTCTCTTTCTTTGATGGGTCTTGTATGGTTTAGGTATACAGATAATTGTGGCTTCATAGAATGAATTAGGTAATGTTCCTTCTGTTTCTATTTTGTGAAATAGTTTGAAGAGTATTGATATTAGGGCATGTTTGAAAGTCTGATAGAATTCTTCACTAAGTCCATCTGGTCCTGGGCTTTTTGTTGTTGCTGTTGTTGGGAGACTTTTAACCTGTGAAATCTTCACCTTTCTCAATTGTGAAGCTTAGAAAGGATGGAAAGTTTGAGGTTGCTTTAAATGAAAAGAAAAAAATTGTTCACATTTCAGTAGGCTACAATTTCATATATTTGTTTAACTAACTTTCATCCCTCCCCAATAGCTAAGTTAGATACTTTTCAGGACAGTTAGGGGAAAATCCAGCAAGACAGATGAGATAAAATAAAGAGATATGTGAAATGGTCCCTAAGTGAAACAGAAATCCAGAGAACATCCACACCAGTCAAATATATTTACTTGAAGACTCAAACCATGCATTTTCTCTATCAATGGTTACTAGCTAGACAGAAGTGTAGAAAATAGTGTGGTATGCCCATCTATCCTTCAGATACAGGAAAGCATTCTGTTGGCTTCCTAGGATGCTGCCTAAAAAAAGTCTCTCACATAATCCCTTCCAGAATCATCCTCCCATAGAAGATAGCCCTCACTCAAGGCCACACTTTCTGAAGGAAGCCTCCTCCCCTGTTGTCTAAAGTACAAAGTTTTATCTTTCAGAATCACAGCTTTCAGTGCTAGCAGTTCCAGGTCATCCTAAGGAGGTATCTGTGATAGCCAGACTGCTCAAATCGCCTCACAATTCCATTTCTTGCCTTTCTGGGAAACTCTTCTTCATTTCCTGCTGGTTGTTCTTGCAGAACCTGTCCATAATGATTTGCATGGAAATATTCAAGATTCCCTTTTCCAAAAACTCTGATCTAAACTCCAATAAAAAGTCGGCCTTGTGTCCATAAAGCAGGAGTGCAGGTGGACAAACTGGCCTAGTTAACACAGGAGGAAAGTAATAAGCAGACAATGAAAAGGGTGGCTCAGGAGATTGGAAGACCTTGGACGCCATCCTAGTTTAGAATTCTGCTCACCTTTCAGCATTTCAAGCTTTCAAATGCTGAGTGGCCCAGAGCTGTGAATTATCCTCCTGGATAAGGGGGCAGAGCTAAAATTATTACAAATGCAGGCATGAAAGTTCTCTGAGATTTGATGCTGCTTAGGATCTATACAAACTTTGCATTTTATCCGCAGTTATTGGCTCATGTTCAAATGGCACATACCTACTCCTGAGCTGTTCAGAAAGAAAAGCCATAGTGAAGGAATATACAGTATGATAAATATTTCAAATTAGAATGGCCACTGAATCACATAGAAGTGAAATATATTAGAGCAGGGTGATATAATGGTATTGTCTGGCTTCCAGGACTAACCTAATAGCCATGAGAAAAAGAAGAGTGATATTGGCACACTGACATGTTAACACATGGGTAGATTATAGGTTGACCATGAACATGTGCAAATGAGACTCCCGTGAAAGGAAGATATTACACAAAGGGTTTCTGATGCCTTTGTGAAGCTGTCTCAGGCTCAATGTCTCTTTCTACTTCCTGTAGTTCATGTGAGATAGTCCTACAAAGAGTTAAGATACAGGATAAGGTGCTGTTAAGCTTTGTGGCACCAAGCCACACACACCACCAATGTCATAGATATCTTTAAAGTGATGTTTTTTAAAAAAAAAAGAGCACAGTATTTAAAAATTCTAATTCATCCAATCCACCATGTTCCTCACCTAACTGATATTCTCCTCCATTCTGCCTATTCCTGGACTCTCACACTTGTGGTTTGTCCCGTTGGGCTGCTGAGTTAGAGCTTTCCTCTACTCTCTCCCAAAGCTCCTCAATAATGTTTAAATTGAAAATAAATTCAGAGATTGCATGCAAATATGGTACCCATGCGTCAGTCTCTAGGGCTTCTAGGAGAACAAATGATCTAACACAGTGTCTTTGCCACAACAAAAGCTGTATGAAGTAAAACAGTGTGCTTAGAAATCTGGATGAGGTATATGGATGGAAAAGGCAGAGTACTAGCCTAGAGCATCATATACGTGCTAGAAATCGCTCTTCATTTCCATTTTCTTTGGTATCTTACACTGTGGTGGTAATCTTCAATGAAATCCTGAATTCTCCCCCAATTACAATGATGCCATTATATCCAACCTGAAGAAAGGTTTACTTAATCTTTTGCTTAATGTAGGGAATGAGTATGCAATTTTGGTTAATTTTTAAAATATGTAGTACCTCCTAGCAAAAGTATAGATACTTACAGAAGTCTAACTAGTGTGCCCCATGCTTTATCACAGGATAAAGCTGGTAGATGAGTACAGTGGTGAAAGGAAGCCCATGGCATGTGTCATGATGGGCAGCACCTTCACACTGTCAAGATTGAGATCCTCTCAATCAACGAGGCTCTGGTTTCAGTCTGAATGGACAAAGAGAGTGAAATCCATGTTGTAGTGCAATGTCCAAGTTCATGAGGAAGTTCTAAGTTCCCAAACCTTAGGTTTCAAGCAGCTTTGTCTGCATGGCTCAGACGACAGACAGTGACAGACAGTGACAAGTAGCTCCCTACTGGACAATGGAGATGGAAAAAATGAATGTTCGTAAAAATGTGGCACACTCCATAATGTCTCAGTTTTTATTTAGAATAGAAGTGCATTACTCTATACTATATAAAAAGTATATATGTATATGTATATGTATATACATATATACTTTTATATACATATATACTTTTTATATACATATATATATATATATATATAGAGAGAGAGAGAGAGAGAGAGAGAGAGAGAGGGAGAGAGAGTAGTGATATATATGTGTGTGTACTTTAAAATAACATGATATTGCCCAAAAGAGCATAAATTATCAAGCAGTATAAAACAAAAGTAGAATGAAAAAGAGAAACTGAAACAATATAAAGGTAATCTGAGAAAAAATGTTCATGATAATGACCTATAATTTGGCTATGGTTGAAGTCTGGATTTCAAAATGCCTAATAACTACTTTGACATAACACAGTAGTTCCTCTAAAAGAATACCTCCTCATGCAATGGCAGTGTCCCTCCATATCATCCATATTCCAATGAATAAAAGTAATTTCACTGATCTGATTCTCACAGCAATGCTCATTATTTGTTCCAGTGTATAACCTGAGGAAAGCAACTCCTCTCATGGAAGTCTTACAGAGAGGGAATGGCTATCTAGGTGCTTGTTCAACTAGTCTCATCCAAAAATATATCTTTTAACAACTTGAGAAAGTTAACGTACATGAACCCCATGAATTTTTCTTAGATATTATTTCTTAAAACTCAACTATTCAGAAACTTAATGATGCTAATTCATCTTTAATCCCTTAAAATCTGTAGGAGTGGAGGGCTGCCATCCATAGTAGACCTCAAGGTCAAAGACGAATGTGCTTTGAGGGTTAGGCTGAAAATACTTCTACAAATGTGGGAACTGTTTTGTGAAATTATGGGAGGCTTAAAGCTTCCATAAAGTAGGCTAATCTGAATAAGTTAGAGTATTGCCACTCATATCTTCACTATAATGCTGAGAGGCACGACACTGAAGAATGACACAATAAACCTGGTAGGCACAATACAGTAATAGTCTCTGCCTAGTACATATGTCTGTTTTTAATTATCACTTGAAGTAGTACTAAGAAGACTGTTAAAACTTAGGTAAAACCTGGAGGAAATTAAGAAACCTAAAACAATACTAGATTCTCTAGAGATAATTCTTAGAGGCAAAAGGCACCCATTTCAAGATAATATCTCAAATGTACAGACAAATCAAATACATCCTCAATGTAATATGGTTTGCTATAGGTTCAAACAGGGGCATAATTGCAATATTCTCATTTTTATGTGAGAGAAACAACGTTCAACTTAAAACTACCAATATGTTAGATGTAGAACACTAGCTATGGGAGGAGACGGGTTAGATCTTTTCAATTCGAGTCATTTCATTTGTGCTGAGATCATCTAGAAAAAGCTCTAGTGAGATGAGCCATTCTATTATCTCCAGTGGCATCCTAAGTTCCTCAGAAGATTTCTTTAAAGATTGACTTAACCTGCATTTTTAGGAAGAAGTTTTAACTTTTAGAATTGTAACCATGAAATATATTGAAGTATGAAAATTCATCAGGTATATAAACAGGAAAAGAAGATTTGAAGATAATTTAGATGTACAAGAATGTAATCACTTGAGGGCACTCTGACTATCCCAGCATTTTCTATAGACACAAGGAACAAAATATATACTCAACAAAGACAAAATCAGATATTAGCACCCAGAGTTACAATCTTACCAAACTCAGATGCCTAGATGTCAACATAAAAATGCCCAGGACAATATGTCTCCACTAGAGCCCACCAACACTTCCACAGAAGGCCCTGAGTACTGTAACATAGCTAAGGGACAAGAAAAAGGCTGTAAACAGCTTTTCATACTGTAATAGAGGTTCTTAAAGAGAAATGATTAAATTCTTAAAAGAAATCTATAAAACCACAAAGCATGGAAGAAAATAAACAAAACATTCAATACCTGAAAGTGGAACTAGAATCAATAAACTGAATCAATAGAAAACCCAAACAGAGAAAAATATGGAAATAAAAATTTAGAAAATCAAATAGGAACCACAGTGGCAAACTTCAACAAGAGAATACAAGAGAGAATCTCAGCCATGGCAGATACAATAAAAGAACTGGATACATTGGTCGAAGAAAATGTTGAATCTAAAAAGTCCTGGCACAAATCTAAGACTAGTCTTAATAGAGGATGGAGAAGAACTCCAGGTTAAAGAAAGAGAAATATTTTCCAAAAGTATTATAAAAGAAAATTTTCTTAACCTAGAGATGGGGATTCCTATCAAGGTACAACATGCACTCAGGACACCAAATAGACTGGATCAGAAAATAAAGTCCTATTACCATACTCAAAACACTAGATATAAAGAACAAAGAAAAGATGTTAAAAGTTGCCAGGGAAAACATCAAGTAAATAATCAAGACATATCTACTAGAATTATATCTTAATTTTCAGCAGAAATTCTTTTTTTCCTCATTTTTTTATTAGATATTTTCTTTACATTTCAAATGTTATCCCTTTTCCTGGTTTTCCCTCTGAAAACCTCCTATTATATCCCCCCTTCTCCTGCTCACCAACCCATCAACTCCCACTTCCCTGTCTTCCCTTTGATCTTAGTTCATCTTGAGCTTCATATGGTCTGTGAATTGTATATTGGTTATTCTGAGCTTCAGGGCTAATATCCATGTATCAGTGAGTGTATACCAGGTGTGTTCTTTTGTGATTGGCTTACTTCACTCAGGATATTTTCTAGTTCCATCCATTTACCTAAGACTTTCATGAATTC
>JADRCD010231126.1:0-14715 GCA_019843815.1 Montemys delectorum
TTTTAAAATAGCCAACAAAACAGAGGCAAGGGTCTTTCTGTGGTGTGAACCCCATAATATCCAGTCATCACAGTGGTCAGTTATCACCAGGGCCGGGCTAGGGGCTTCTGTTCTTCTTTCCTGCACTGATGATCCGCCAGAAGTCCCCCTCAGAGCCCGAGTCTGAGCAGATAGAGGGTCAGAGAGGCCCTGGGTAGTCACATGTACAGCGTATCTTCCCCATGGAGAAGCAAGGCACAGCCTCCCCCGTAAGCAGTTAGGCCGTGAGCTCACCTACCTCAGCTCTTCCTCGGGATGCTGCATCGTGCACTAGGAGATGGATAGGAGCCTCTCCAGGGCCAGAGAAAGATTTAGCATTCAGCCTTGGGCAGCCGTGGGTTTCAGGTTCGCCTCTGATTGGCTATGGGCTTGAACCACGTGGAGCGCAGCTTCATCCTCTGTGTTGTTGTCTAGGGCGTCTCAGCCTCCAAGGGTGTGAGGATGTAGTGGAGGTACACGATTGTTGCCTTTTGCCTCTGTTCTGCAGAGATATCTGCCTCAGAGCAAAGGGAAGTACACATCACCTGTCCACTGTCTGTCAGCTAGCCCACGATGACAGAGCACCTGTGGTAGGTCAGGCGCTTGGCGGAGGAAGCAAAAGGAGCCACGTGGCAGTTACAATAAATGTCTGGGGCAGGAGGGAGAGATCGCACTACCCGAGCATAGGGAAATTATAACATGTTCAGGCTGGAGTTCGACTTGAGAAACGGAACCAGAGATTCGGATCATAGGATTTATTTCAAGGAATTGGCTGATGGGCCTGCGGAGAGCGTCTGGGTTCCCTGAAACCTGGGAAGGGTCTTTAGGGAAGGGTAGTCACATACACATCTTACACATCTTAGTCTGTCACACAGAGATGATCATGGCAAAGCACTTGAAGAAGATCCATAGGAGGTAGGGGCAACAACTGGGCAGAGGGGTGTGGCCGGGAGGCAGCAGGCAGAGGAGTGTGGCTTCAGGCAGAGCTAGGAGTGTAGAAAAGAAAATGTCTGGGGAAGCCAGTACTGAATTAAGAGTCTCAAGCACTGGGGGGGACACATTAAACGAAAGGGGACTGGAACAAAGGAATGGCTTTAAAAGCACTGTGCTTGTTTTAAGGTCATACGACGCCCAAGAGCAGCTCAGGGGCAGTCCCCGAGAGGGCTAATGGTGTAGACAGGATTTTTACTTCAAGGGACATGAGTGGTAAGATTACACCACAACTCTATCAAAATTGTGAAGTTCAGTGTGGGAAGGGAAAATAACATTCTAAACAGGATGAGCTAGCCACAGTGAACAAGAAAACACAAAGAATTATGTCAGCCCCCCTCTCAGGGTCCGAGGGGAGCAGTCAGGCAAACTTATCATGTCTCCTGCCTCCCCTGCAGAAAGCAAGACGGGAGAGGGGCTCCCACTCTCAAGACTCCTTCTGTCCTTTAAGCAACAGTTCCAGAACGTTTCAAAACCAGAAAGTGTCCAGATGCTGGGAGGGCCCGCACGCACATGTCTAGTATTGGATCCAGCTTCTGATTTGACTTTTTAGGAGTTCTGAGAATGGAGAACCTGCTGTCCACCCCCACCCCCAACCCTACCCTGCAGGTGGCTCTGACCTTCTTCCTTTAAGGGCAAGGATTGCCTGGAAACCCGTGCTCAGGGCTGCACTTTGCTGCAGAGGCTGCTACAGGTTCTGAAGTCCCCTCCCCCCTCCGCCAGCTCCATCTGTGCCTTGGCTGGAGATTTATAAACCCCATTCTGATGCAATAACCATGCAAAGCTGGCTTTAGGGGAAATTTATATCGCGGGACGAGTCAGGGAGGGGACTCAGGAGACTGGATTCTTTCTGGCTCTGGCCTGACGCTGTGGTGTGGTTTGATCACTGATTCACTTGTTATTCAAGGGGCTGAGATGTGACGGGAGAGCGGGAGATCAAGGAGACAAGGGCCTCCCATGAGAACGGAGTGTGGGCACACAGGTACACTTTGTATACACGGAGAGACGCACATAGATGCACATGCACACATACGTGCACATATGTTTTTTTTTTCGGAGACGCTGAAGTAAGTATAGGAGAGCTGCCCCTTGGAACACAGACAGAACATAGTCTCAATGATTGCCCGGGATCCTCAGGCTGCCCACCCCCTTCAGCCCTGTGAAATCAGTGTCCATCCAGATAGAAAATCAGGGTCAAACATGAGCTGTGGATGGGAGAGCAGGCTGAGAGGAAGGACCTCTCCCTCAACCCTGACCCATCCTGTTCCTGTGGCAAAGCAGGGCGCCCCCTGGTGGTGCAGGGGAAGCAGATTACTGGCCAAGAGCTAGCACTTGACTGACAGTGACTCATCCCCCTTGGAGGGAAAGGCTGCCTGCCAGCTTTCATGATAACAGCCCCGTGGAGGATTTTATGTCCGAGTTGGTCAGGAGTCACCAGAGGAACAGAACAGACAGAACGATGTATATTAAAAGGAGGTTTCTTAGAGCACTTATGTAACATGATCTCGGTAGTCCAACGATGCCTGTTTCTTTATTCTGAATGGGATGAGAACCTCAAGGTTGGTTCTCCGGCAGTCCCAATCTGGTGCTAAAGGCCTAGAGAGTTCCCAGAGAGCCTCTGGCTCTCAGTCCACACTGGACATCCCAAAAAAGCTGGGTAGTGCCCTCAGTGACAGTCTGCAGCAGCAGCAAGAGTAGATGAACTTGCCCAATGAGCAGGCAAAACGCAAAGCTTTCTTCTTCCACCTCCCACTCCCCCCACCCCCTGCCTAGTTATCTAGGCTGTCTCCTGCCCGAGATGCTGCCCACCCTGAGTGTGCAAGAGAATTGGAATGTTAGATGCTCCAGCTCCCAGCATCTGCAGGAGTCAACTCAAGCCCATCCCATCCCTGAGAATCGGCATGTGTAGAGCCCACTCCCCTCCCACTCCCCCCAACACACACGGCACAACTCGCCACTTTTCCGCCTCATTCTTTTTAAACATTCTTGTTTCTGAACTTGCTCTCCCAAACTGTGTTTGTCAGGACCCCAGTGGGAGCCAGAAAGTACATTCGGGCTGGGTGGCATAAGAGAGGTTGACAAGCCCGTTCACATCAGAGTTCAGGGAGCATGTGGCGTTCTGAGATGGCATGGCCTACACTCCCTGCTCTTCCTCTTTAGACAGTGGGCTCTTGGTGAAAGCTGGAAACTCTAGACCCTAAGGGCTCCCAAGATAGGGAGCTGGGATGCCGATATCCTCAACTGTACCCCTGGCGAGACCCACTGGGAAGCCAGATGGCAGGATCCCAGGAATGGTCCCAAGGGGCCTGCCAAGCCCAAGGCAGTGGAGAACAGGGGTTGGTCTGCAGCAGGGCCCAGGAGAACCCGCATTGGAGTCCCAGCCAGGCAGTTTCCAGATATACAGAAGCAGGGGTGTAACCTGTAGTTACCAAGTCCCCTGGGCAATAAAGCATGCTGCCTACGTGTTGGGCAAGAGAGAACAAACACTTTGCTTTTATCTTGAAAGCAGGGGCTGACTGGACCATACCAATGAGGGCATTGGACACCTTCCCAGGGCCACCAAGACCAAGGACCCAAGGTCTTCAGGACCTGTCACTGTCCAGATGATGGGGTTTTTTCAATTAATTATTTAATTTAATTTATTTATTTATGTAATGTATATGAGTACACACTGTAGCTGTACAGATAGTTGTGAGCCTTCATCTGGTTGTTGGGAATTGACTTTTAGGACCTCTGCTCACTCTGGTAGGCCCCGCTCGCTCAGTCCCTGCTCGCTCTGGCCCAAAGATTTATTTATTATTATAAATAAGTACACTGTAGCTGTCTTTATACGCATCAGAAGATGGCGTCAGATCTCATTACGGGTGGTTGTGAGCCACCATGTGGTTACTGGGATTTGAACTTTAGGACCTTTGGAAGAGCAGTCAGTGCTCTTACCCGCTGAGCCATCTCACCAGCCCCAATTAATTATTTTTTAATGTGTGTATCTATATACCATGTGTGTGTCTGGTGTCTTGGAGGCAAGATGGGGATGTCAGATCCCCTGGAACTGGACTTACAGACAGTTATGAGCTCCCATGTAGGGGCTGGGATTTGAACCCAGGTCCTCTGTAAGAGTATCCAGCAGCACTCTTAACCACTCGGGCCATGTCTCCAGCCCAGATATGTGTGTTTTGACTGTCACAGCTAATGGCATTCTCTGCTCTGCTTCCCCAGGAGGATCCTCACTCCCCTTTATCCTGAGTACAAATGCCCTGTTCCTGGAAGCGAGCCGCACTCCTGTCAGTGCATGAGCCCATGCCAACCACGGCCTCTTTGGGGTGAGTTGGGGGATCTCCTGCTCACTATTGGTCACTCTAGGATTCTGGAATGTGGCGTCCCATTGTGGATCATGGTTGAAGGAACGTTTCATGTTAGGTCCAAAGGCCAAAGCTTTCACGTTAGTCCCCATGGCCCTGTCGGGAACAGCAGGAACGGCTTTTGTGGGACTAAGGGAAGGCACAGAGACACTCCATTGTATGTGAGATGTCCAAGTCATTGTGAAGACAGGGTCACCACAGAAATGACATCTGCTGGAAGATTGAAGACTAAGGGAAGCCTTAGGGAAACTGAGTCAGAGTAGAGCTGGGAGACAGGGCCTCCATCCTGAGGGACCAATGCTGGCAGCACAGCAGAGGGTCCTCAATATCCTGTGGCAGGGGCAGCAGAGATGTCCACCCCAGCAGGCCACAGGGGACTGTCCCCATGGTTCTCAGTGCTCACTGGCCAGGCCTCCTGGCACTCCCTGCTGGGTTTTCTCAGAGCACTGGCCCTTAGAACAAAATGGCCCTGACGGTGCGCGTGAGTCTCCAGCGAACAAATAGCTCGCTCCCCCAAGCCACTGCTAAGAACATAGGCTCTCTATGTCCGCAGAAATAGGGCCAAGGATTGGAATGAGGATATATGGAAGCTTCCAAAAGGAGAGCCTGTTCTGTAGGTCACGGTGTAGGGTAGCCTGCAGGTGGCTCTTCTCTGCTGCATGACGCACGGGCTCAGGTGGAAGAGACCGAGCCACGGGAGCAGAACAGAAGCAGCATCGGTTGTATTGGGGTTGGTGACTTCCCTTGCACCCGAGGGTGTCTGGCTTCCCATAGCCCACTCCGTGAGGCCAGGAAGATGCTGCAATGCATCAGTGACCTCCCCTCGGAAGTCACTTGTCACTATTGCCACCGTGGGTCAGCAGCAGCTCCCTAGGTCCAGCCACATCCAGGGAGGAAGAGTTAGACCAGAAGGAATTGTGGCAGGGAATTTTTCTGTAGCAAGGCACCTTTCTAAAGTACACATCTTAACCCCTTGACCCCTCCATGACATCCTCAGGGCAACGATGGGGACCCTCTCCTCTTCCCTTGTTCAGTCTCTCTCGTATCTATCTCTCCCTGTCATACCCAGGACCACCTTCCAAACTTTAATCTCACTTCGTGTCCCCAAAATGGACTTGAAACAGGTCACTGCTCCAGCCTTGCCTCTTTTCTTCTTTCCTTTCTGGAGGTTTTTTAAAAATAATTCTCCTTTGGGACCAGCTCCAGGATTCCTGGTGATGGTGATAGAGGCGAGAGTGGTGAGGGTGGTGAGGGTGGTGAGGGTGGTGAGGGTGGTGAGGGTGGTGATGGTGGTGATGGTGGTGATGATGATGATGGTGGTGATGGTGGTGATGGAGGGAGCATGCTGCGTCTGTGCCCTCTTGAAATCACCACCTACCCAGGACTTGTCACAGAGGTGTCCATGGCTGTTAGAGGAAAACAAGCTCCTTCTGCACATAGGAGCTGCAGGGGCTCAAGACCCCTCAGGATCCAAACCGCATCACCATGAGTCACAGGCCCCAGCCTAGCTCTAGGGTAGCAGCAGCCCAGAAGACACTCTGGGGCTCTTTCTGAGAAACCTCAGGATGTTGAGCAGAGCCCTCTCACTATACTGCCCAGTGGCCCCTCTCCCCTGCTCCCGCAGTGGAAGGGTCCTCCCATCCCCCACTCCGAGGATGACTAATCACACGTGCCCTGGGTGTGCTTTAAGCATCTCCATAACCATGCTTTGGTATTATTCCCATTTTACTGGCTAGGGGTCCAGAAACATTAAGCAGCTGTCCAAGGCCACACAGTGACCAGGACTGACTGGCCTAAAGCCTCGCCATTCCTGTTCCCACACAACCTTGGCTCACCTCCTTCTGTGCTTGGCTGCCAGTGGGCACAGGCACGAGGTTCTCCTTCTGCCGGAAGACACAGACTGTCGTGGACGTGGCTGCGTTCTTGGGGCCAGGCTGCAGTCCCTCCACTCAGCACGATATCACTGAGCTGGTCTAATTCATGGCTCACCCGGGATCCTGCTCTGAGGAGCTGACGGGTCACAGCCCCACAGGGAAGGGGCTGAGAAGGCGGCAGGCATGTCGTCTCATAGTGGAGGCTTCAAGGGGGTCCAGGTGTGGCACTCACCGTCGATGGTTAGAGTAGCCAGGGAAGGATTCTTATGGAGCTCAGATCAAGAAATATCATGTCCCTTTGGTCCCACGAGCAAAGGACCTCTCAAAGGGCTGGAGAGTCCAATGTCCCCTTGTGCTGTCCACAGTGAGACTGGAGTCCCACCACCTCCCACACCCCTAGTGCCCTGGGGGGCCATCAGCTGAGTAACAGACTTTCTGGTCCACCTGTCCTGTACTCCTCCCCGGCCCTCCCCCTCCTTCCCCTATCTCCTCTTCTCCTCCTGTCCCCCTCCTTGTGGCCTGAGGAGACAACTGTCTCTTCTCTACTTTCTTTCAGCATTGAAGTGCTCAATGTCACCACACAAGTCCTTGGATCTGCTCTTAACAGGACCCTTTCAGAGGGCAACTGCCCAGACATGGAGTGGTGGAGCTGGCTTAATGCCATCCAGGCCCCTTTCCTCTGGGTCCTCTTCCTGCTGGCCGCACTGGAGAACGTCTTTGTCCTCAGCGTGTTCTTCCTGCACAAGAACAGCTGCACTGTGGCCGAGATCTACCTGGGTAACCTGGCGGCCGCAGACCTCATCCTGGCCTGTGGATTGCCTTTCTGGGCCATCACCATCGCCAATAACTTTGACTGGGTGTTTGGAGAGGCGTTGTGCCGCGTGGTGAACACCATGATCTACATGAACCTCTACAGCAGCATCTGCTTCCTGATGCTCGTGAGTATCGACCGCTACCTGGCGCTGGTGAAGACCATGTCCATGGGCCGGATGCGTGGGGTACGCTGGGCCAAACTCTACAGCCTGGTGATCTGGGGCTGTACGCTGCTTCTGAGTTCGCCCATGTTGGTGTTCAGGACCATGAGGGACTACAGCGAAGAGGGCCACAACGTCACCGCCTGCGTCATCGTCTACCCGTCCCGCTCCTGGGAGGTGTTCACCAACGTGCTGCTCAACCTTGTCGGTTTTCTCCTGCCCCTGAGTGTTATCACCTTCTGCACTGTGCAGATCATGCAGGTGCTGAGGAACAATGAGATGAAGAAGTTCAAGGAGGTCCAGACAGAGAGGAAGGCCACTGTGCTGGTGCTGGCCGTCCTGGGGCTCTTTGTGCTGTGCTGGGTGCCTTTCCAGATCAGCACTTTCCTGGACACGCTTCTGCGTCTCGGCGTGCTGTCGGGATGCTGGGATGAACACGCTGTAGACGTTATCACGCAGATCAGTTCCTACGTGGCCTACAGCAACAGCTGCCTCAACCCGCTGGTGTATGTGATTGTGGGCAAGCGCTTCCGGAAGAAGTCCCGAGAGGTATACCGGGCTCTGTGCCGGAAGGGAGGCTGCATGGGAGAACCTGTCCAGATGGAGAACTCCATGGGGACTCTGAGGACCTCGATCTCGGTGGAACGGCAAATCCACAAGTTGCAGGAACAGAAACAGTGAACAGAAGCCACCAGGCAGGACTACTGTCAAGTGTGTGAGGACTGGTGGGACCCGAGCTCCTCGGCCTGGGTTCAGGAAGGAGCTTGAAGCATCCTAGGGAATCAGGCAAGGACTCCAGCCCTGTCTCATGGCATAAGCATGCTATGAGGAACCCTGGAGCACAGCAGGATTAGTCTTACTGTCTCTAATTCCCCATGAGTGGAAGGGTCCTGGGGTACGGGTGGGAGTGACAGAACTTCCTTCCCTTCGGTGGAAGGACAGATCTCCTGCCAGCTTTGGCCCCATGGGTACATGCACAGTAGGCATGGCTGCCTCCTTTACCAGTTTCAAGGGTATAAGATTTATTGGTCTTCTGAAGGTTAAATTCTACAGAATCTCTGGTAGGAGCCCAGAGACTAGGACTCTGTGGCTCATCTCACCTGTAGACAAGGTGGACAGCACAAAAGAAGAGCCCCAAAGCATTTGTGGAGCACTTACTGAATACACAGCATTGGACACTGTGGTCAAGAGGGAAGAAACGCATTTGTAATGTCTTATAGGAGCCCTGGCATTAGTGGAGAATGCCAAGGACTTGCAGCCCCTAGAAGGCTGCTGCTGGTGTGCCAAGGCAAGGAACTGTGGGAGACGGGAGAGCACGGGGCCTAGGTGAGCCAGTAACCACGAACACAGTAGTCCAATCCCTGCCACTGCTTCTTCTGCTGTCACGTAAGGGTGTCCTGTGCTTTGAAAAAGTGGGGTGTTCTATGGCTATGAGGCATCAGGACACACACACATCACACAGAGACAGACACTCGGCACAGAGAAAGCCACTCAGGCTGAAGAGCTACTCTGGGGGAACACTCAGTGTTAGAAGGCCCAGGACCTGCCTGCAGGTATCTGAGGCCCTCACTCCCTTCTGCCTAGTATCTCACCCCTATGCACACACAACACGGGAAGACAGCAAGAGTTTGTTTTGCAATGAGACAAAGGAAAAGAATTCTGATGGAGCCGGTCAGTGGTGACGAACACCTTTAATCCCAGCACTTGGGCGACAGAGGCAGGCGGATTTCTGAGTTTGAGGCCAGCCTGGTCTACAGAGTGAGTTCCAGGACAGCCAGGGCTACACAGAGAAACCCTGTCTCAAAAAACCAAAAAAAAAAAAAAAGAAAAAAAAAAAAAAAAAAAAAAAAAAAAAAAAAAGGAAGGGGGTCGGGGGAGAAGGAGGGAAAGGGAAAGAGAGAGAGAAATAAAGAAAGGATTCTGATGGGACCTACCCGGGGAATCCACACCTCACAGCCTGGCTGCACATTGGTAGCTGTCTGCTTCACAGAGTCCCTGTCTCAGTGACCAAAGGCTGCCAATTAGTGGTTTTATTTGAGAGTGGCTCACAAAGCAGCATCCAAAGTCACTTAACCCAGGGTGTTAATTCTGGGTCCAACTCCCTACATGGCTGTAGAGTGCCTCGTGAGTGATGGCAGGGGTAGGCAGAGCTGCCTGGGCCCAGGGAAAACTCTGACATGAGAGCCAAACCACCCCCACCTCTGGGGGACAGCACACCTGCATACTGAGTAGGTCTTCCATCAGAGATAGGAGGATAGCCTCCGGACGGCTTCAGGGCCAGTGGGTTTCCCATTAGAACCTTCTCCAGGGGCCTTGGGTGAACTCAGGTATCAGTGGAGACAATTGCCTCAGCAACCCTGCCAGAGACTCGGGTGACGGACACCATACTTGTAGTTCCAGAATCTTCTGTGGGAGTTAATTTTTCCATGTGTCCATATTAGTTACTTTTCTAGGACCCGTGACAAACTTCCTGACAGAGGCCACTTAAGGAAGAGAGAAGGGTTATTTTGTCTCTCAGTGTCGTATTTCAGAGGGGATCATTAAATGGAGACCCAGCTGGAGCCAGGGCTGCATATGACCTTCAAATGTTTGCCCCTAGTGACCTTTCACCTACTAGGTCCTACATCCCAAAGGTTCCATCACTTTCAAAAATACGGCCAGCAGTCAGGAATGAAGGGAGGTGCACTTCAGACTCAGGTATAATAACAATGTCACTCTGGACTGGCTGGCCCCTGTGGCTAACACTATGTCAAGCCTCTGGAGACATATGAGGAGCATATCAAACAGCCTCCAACACCAAGCCACTTAGGAGCTGACCACTCAGTAGTCAAGGGCTACGGAGACTTAGGAAATGAGCAGAGTTCACTGGTGTTTCTGGCCAGGCTGGAGCCAAGGGAGAGCCTATGTGGCAAAAAGCCCATGAATCCCCACCAATCTGACTTTGAATTTCCTAACAGAGAGGACCCCAGGAAATTCTCTTTCCACTCCATCTTCCCAGACACTACTCCAACAAGCACACAGAACATTTGAGGCCAAAAGATGACGTAAGCTGAGAGTGCTAGGATTCAGGGCTAGAATGGACCAAACCACACCCAGACTGTGAAAGAGAAGGGGGGGGGGCTGTCCTCAGAAGAGGAGCTGGTGGGCTCTGGGTCTGAGGAACACGGCTAGCCACAGCCTGGGTCCCTCAGGGTGGCTGACGGGTCTGGAACTGGGTCTGCACTAGGTCTATGGGAGGGAAGCCCCCTTGTGCCTTGTGTCTACACCCTGATGAGAAATCGTGTCTAGTGAAAGATCCAGAGAGCTCTGTATCATGCAGAGGAAGTGGCCGGGGTGCCAATGAGGGAGGAGCACTCTGTACGCACGCACCTCTTCTGTGCACTGGAATAAACATATGAATTTGCACAATGTCAAACTTCCTGAACATCTGAGCTCCAACTCTGGGACACTGGTGGTCACCTCTGAGCTCCGACCCTGGGACACTGGTGGTCAAAAGCCTGGGGAGATGAGGGACACATTCGGTTCCCAAGGCTTCTGTCATGGAAAAGACCAAAGGTTGCCAAGCTTTTCCAATTGTGTATCCCTTTATGAGTTAGACTCTGGCGTGGGCTGGGTGGCAACACACAACACAGGACATTCAATTTGCCTACTTATTAATATGTATTGAAATATGCATGACTATATTAAACAAATAGCATTAGGACTTTTCAGAATATGCATTTTGGGTATTTCCCCCCATGCTCCTTTAATCCATAGACAGCTCATTACCAAGCCTCTTTCAGGTGTTCATATCATAGAGTATCAGAGATGGCCAAGTCCAGTCGATCACTTTTCATTTGACCTTCATCTTAAATCAAGAGTATCCTGTACAATATGGGGATGAAAAGCCAGTGCTCTTGTCTTCCCAGTGATGGGAATCTCTGCATCACACTCGGGTCCCACCTCCACTCTCCATGTTTCCTTTCATCCATCAAACAAGACTTGATTCTGAGAATCCACAAACAGCACTGCCTAGTCGCATGCCCATCTGTCCAGTGCAGACACCTGGGGCTCCATGTTCACTGAACCCCATCCCGTTCATCCCTGAGTGCAGAAGCCTCTCTTTCAAATTCTGCTCCTTACTGTTCCCTGGGTCTTGGGACCGACCGTCCTGGCTTACTGCCTCTCACCCCACTGTTAGATGTCTCCGAGCTCTCATTCCTCACTCTTGGCAACATTTCTCAAGACTACGGTCCCAGGAGGCTGTGATCATGGGGAGCAGCTCTCAGGAGCTCAGGTTTCAGAGTCAGGGTGATGTGGGGTCCCATTCTGGTTCTGCCCTGGGCTCCCATTTTACTCTTATCCATGTTGCATCAACTGTAAAATGGGGTCAGCAATGGCAGCAATCAAGTCAGAAATTGGCAACAGGTTCATGTAGGAGACTGATTAGGACAGTGTCTGGTACACACTTGAAACCAGTCTGTGAGGTATGTATCTGTAACGGTGAATGTCATTCCTGATGGTGTATGTCATCTGTGATGGTGATAGTGATGGCGAATGACATTTGTGATGGTGTGTGTCATCTGTGATAATGTATGCTATTCGTGGTGGTGTATGTCATCCATGATGGTGTATGTCATCCATGATGGTGAATGTCATCCGTGATGGTGATGGTGATGGTGAATGTCATCCATGATGGTGAATGTCATCCATGATGGGGAATGTCATCCGTGATGGGGAATGTCATCCATAATGTTGAATGTCATCCATGCTGGTGAACGTCATCTGTGATGGTGATGGTGAATGTCATCCATGATGGGGAATGTCATCCGTGATGGTGAATGACATCTGTGATGATGTATGTCATCCGTGATGGTGTATGTCATCCATGATAGTGTATGTCATCTATGATGGTGTATGTCATCTGTGATGATGATGGTGATAGTATATGTCATCTGTGATGATGATGATGGTGATGGTGATGGTGTATGTCAACCGTGATAGTGATGGTGTTAATAATGGTGATGATGGTGGCAATGTGGTGATGGCAGAAATGATGCTGCTTCACAGGTTTTCTGTCTCAGTGACCAAGAGATGCCAATTAGTGGTTTATTTGAAAATGGCTCAGGCCAGGCAGTGGTGGCACACGCCTTTAATCCCAGCACTTGGGAGGCAGAGGCAGATGGATTTCTGAATTCCAGGCCAGCCTGGTCTACAGAGTGAGTTCCAGGACAGCCAGGGCTATACAGAGAAACCCTGTGTCAAAAATACCAAAAAAAATAAAATAAAATAAAAATAAAAAAGGCTCACAAAGCAGAGGATGCTACCCAAGAGCATGATGCTTGATGCAGAAGCAGTTGGTTAAGGTGATAAATATGGTGGGCATGTGGATGTCGATGAGGACACTCTTCAGAAGGGAACCTTTTATATTCCCCCAAACCTCTTGTAATAAAGCTACACACTCATACACAGCTTGCAAGACCCCTGGTGATCTGCCACCCCGCCCACTCTGCTGGCTCCACCCACTTCTACCCCACTCCTTCTCTACTCTCCAGCTACATGGGGCTCAAAATGCCTGGGTAGATCTCAGGAGACATTCCACTTCTCCTCAGGTACCCCTCCTCCTGTCAGCCTCCACCCCACACTCAGTACCCCAGGTCTGAAGTACCAGAGGGAGATTCCAACTCCAGGTGATAGAGATTGTGGGCACAACAAACCATTCATTTAGGGCACAATACATGTACGATTCTGAGAGGAGCTAAGGACTGGAGCTGGAATCACAGTAGTCAGATCTGGAGGCAGGACCGTCCACTCTGCCTCGCCACACAGGCCCCTCTCTGGGAGAGCTCCTGGTAGGCCTCAGGAAACTGGTCAAGGGCAGGAATTCTGCTCTGACCAGAGGTGTCAAGGCCAAGTGCAGAGATAACCCCAGCAGGCCAGGGGATCCCCTAGGAACTCATGTGAGGCCGTGGACGATGGCTCGCTGGCTTAGGGAGCCACTAAGCACAGGCTTTATGGTTCAGAAGGTAAAACATCTGCTTCATAGAACTCAGCAGTGCACACTTCTGTGTCTTTGCTACCCAGTCTCTGACCTCAGGGCCGAGCCTCTCACAGCCCTGATCCTTCATCTAGGTCCAGGGAGGATGTGGGGGTCATGGATGAGCACCCATGGTCAGGAGTTGGCAAGAACAGTGGCTGAAAGCTTAAGTCTTTGGGTTTTGGCTGAGGCCAGGCCTAGGTCACCCAGGCAGGCCCCTGGAACTAAGAACCACACCAGACCCCACCCCTTTCCATGGAGGCTGGCAAGGTTGGGAGCTTACCGGGGCCCACAATTCTTAAGGGGGGGGTGTTAGGGAGCCCCAATGACTCTGGGGTGCACAGGCCTTAACCAACAAACATCACAATCTACCACAGACAGACAGGACCTACAGGAAGCTTCTCCCAGAAATTACTTCTATCCTAGAGTCTGGCCTGTTCACACCACCGTAAACAGTGTCTTTGAGCCCTCATGAGTATCGAGGTCCCCTATTTACAATTGTTCTACCTAGACATTTTTAACTTTACGATGGCTCCAGGCTTTGACGATCCAGTCGGACTCTTTCCCAGGCTAGTGATTTGTCTGAGTCTCTCTCTGCAGTGGGCAGAGACGCCGCAGCTCAGGAGCTGCTCGGGAGTAGCAGTCAGAGGGGAAACAACATGCTCCAAGCTGTGCTGCTAGGCTGAGACGTTCACGAACATACATGTAGAACGCAGAGTTCCCATTCATATGGCCTTCAGCTTAGGGTGGGCTGACTGGAATGAAGCCCCACTGTGAGTGGAGAAGCACATGACCCTTTCTCTGACACATGCATATAAATTGTGTTGAGATGTAATCCATATGCCCCACACACATCCCCCGTTTCAGCTTTTAGTGATTCACAGAGTTGCACAACCATCGCCACTATTTAATTCCAGAACATGCTCATCATCCCAAACTGAAATCCCCTGCCCACTAGCTGTTGCCTCAGATTCTTCCCATCCCAGTGCTCCGGTGGCTACTCATCTCTATCTCTCCCTCTGTCTCTCAGACATTTCATGTTGGCACACTCTTGCATGAATACTGATAAGAGTCTGGCTTCTCTCACCTGCTTCCCACTGACATGTGATACTTGTGGGAGACATCTCCACGTGACCCAGGCTAGTGACTCTACTTCTCTTCTCTCCCCTGGCTTTGGACTCAGTTTCTCTTTCTGTAACATAGAAAGTTAATTCTCTAAGTAAGTACATCTCCAGCAAGTGACTCAGGGGGTGGGGGGTGGGGTGGGAAGGTCTCACGTGACTCTGGGGAGGGGTCTTAGAAAACCGTAGAGGGGCAGCATCAGCAAGACAAAAGCTGTCTGGGCAGTGGGGCTAGGCTTCTGGCTTACCCCTTAGCTTACTAGCTTCACGGCTGGAGGAAGTCAGTTCCCTGCGTGTGCTTTCTCCTCTTACAAAATAAGGAACCAGGAATCATGACAACTGAGTGAAGGAAGTTGATGCGGG
>JADRCD010231127.1:0-16322 GCA_019843815.1 Montemys delectorum
TGTGTGTGTGTGTGTGTGTGTGTGTGTGTGGTTGTATTTTTACTATAACAAGAATGTTATATGGTTCTTATGTTATATGGTCTTTCTACCACATTAGTACCAGATAACCCATTTGAGTAATCAGGCTTGATAAGTGTTTTTACCAGCTGAGCCATCTTATTGACCTGAAAATATTTCTTTTTCTTCTAGGGAATACTCTGTGTAAGATCAGCATCCAACCATTTCTTGTCTGTGCTCACTCTTCTATTGTTCTAATGGATTTCTCATCAGTATTTCTACTTGTTTTGTCCTCAGTTATTAATTAATTGTACAGCATGTAAAGTCTTCTTTCATCCAGATACTCTACGTCTGTCTGCTCTTCCATTACAAACACATGACTTTGAATATGTTCCACATTAGTATGTTAAGACTCTTGAAAATGAGGCCAAGTTTAAAACAATTTGTTTTTTTCTTGGTTCTGTAGAAAAGTATTGAAAGTACCTTATTCTTAGGTTTGAAAAAATTAGTAGCCATACATATTAAATTCCTCTAGTTTACCTAGAACACAATTGTCTTGAGTTATAAAATGGCAAGGTATCTCTTCCCCAAGGGAATAAGATCTAAACTCATAAAAACTCATTTTTAATGTCTCAACAACCTGCCTCCTGAACACCAGATCAATGCTAAATATAAGTCCTGAGACTTATACTCAACTTAGAAGGCCTCAGTATTTAAGAGTCTAAAACTATTTTTGAGATCTATATGTATTCTTTCAAATACAAGCCAGGCAAGGATATGGCCTCGAGCTTTTGAAACAAAGTGCTCATTCATGGGGCATACACATGAAGTCTGAGTAGTTAACAATTATACAAATACAACTGTGATGCATAAACATCAGCTTCACCTGTGCAGAATACCCACATGACCTTTATACAGCTAAAACTCCCCCTCAATGCTCTGCTACATACATGATTTTTATTTAATATGTGTGTGTTAAAACTTCCATTCTTAGTACACCCAAATGTAACAGTTTCTTGAATTTAAACTACTACTTTCACAACCTTCAAACCTCTCTAGTTTTCCAAAATAGGAAATTATGCTCTTATAAATTTTACACCAAAAGAAAGAAAAATAAAACACATTATTCTTTTAGGCAGGTAACCATAGTGCTGTTCTCATAAATATAAATATGTAAAAGATGAGAGGCTGAATAGAATTATTAATTTATCCCTTCTCTGAAGAAGAGCTATTGAGCAAAGGGAATGCAAGGAATGTTTGGCTGGAATGGCTCTCTTTATGTGGGAGGAGACACTAAGATAGGAGAGAAAAACACTCTTTCTGACACAACTCACGAGCATGTAAATTCTCACACATTATTTCTTTCCCATGAAATGCTTAAATCTCTAGGTCTGAATAAATCCCCTTGTAAATATTTTCACTTCTAGTTTCAACCTAGTTTCTAGTTTCTAAGTTTGCATAAAGAAAAGCTCATATATAGTTAGATAGACTAATTAGCTTCAACATTTGATGTGTGTGTGAGAGAGAGAGAAAGAGAGAGAGACAGATAGAGAGAGAGAGAGAGAGAGAGAAAGAGAGAGATTATATTTTCTGAGAGATGTCTGTACTGGCTGGTTTTGTGTGCCAGCTTGACACAGGCTGGAGTTATCACAGAGAAGGGAGCTTCAGTTGGGGAAGTGCCTCCATGAGATCCAGTTGTGGGGCATTTTCTCAATTAGTGTTCAAGGGGGTACGGCCCCTTTTGGGTGGTGCCATCCCTGGGCTGGAAGTCTTGTGTTCTATAAGAGAGTAGGCTGAGCAAGCCAGGGGAAGCAACCAGTAAGGAACATCCCTCCATGGCCTCTGCATCAGCTCCTGCTTCCTGACTGCTTGAGTTCCAGTCCTGACTTACTTTGGTGATCAACAGCCATGTGGAAGTAAGCTGAATAAACCCTTTCCTCCCCAACTTGCTTCTTGGTCATGATGTTTGTGCAGGAATAGAAACCCTGACTAAGACAGTGCCCAATCTGAGATTATCATTAATTGGTCACTATATTATATGTAGAGTCAGTGCAATTCTATTTTATTATTTGATGTTTCCTTTATTTACAACATCTCCTTTCTCAGGTTCCCCTAAAAAAAAAAAACTACAACAAACCCCTTTTCCCTCCTCCCTCTGCTCACCACCCCATCCCCTCCCTGCTCACTGGCCCTGGCATTCATTTCTTCTGTAGTACCCAATGACCACATGAGTTGGTGACAAAAATAACTTGAAACATGTGCTGTATGTCTCAGGTCTGTATGTACTGAAGTACAAAGCTCAGATGACTTTTCCTATTTCCCTGAAGACTTCATTATTACACTTCACAGAGAATGGAGTAAGTATCCTCCTTCTGTTTGTTTGTCACAATACCTTGTATACATAATGTATATATCATTTTTAAATTTTTTTCAGTACAGGTACTTCAATTTATAGTAATTTGGTATTAATTTTAAAAAATGCAACCTTTTTTTTTTTTTTTACTGCAAAATATCCCAGTTGTGTTTTGAATTTGCGGCATATGATATTCCACGGAACAGGCACACTTTTCTTTGTTCTTTGCCTCTTAGCACTGCTTGCTGTTGCTGATGATTCCTCCCATGTCCTGAAAATGAAGAAAAGAATGTTCAGAAGTGCCCTGAAGGCTTTCCTTTCGTTTTCTTCTGTTTTGTTTTGTTTAATAACACTATGTTAGAGTAAATTTTAATATGCCCGAAATCTTGTCGTGAAGTAAGAATAATCTGAGATTTACTTAGAATTCATAAAAGCAATGCTAGCTAATCACTTAAGATGTAATAAAACCCACAGGTTATTTGTCTTTTCTTCTTTCTTGTTTCACTGTGGGTGCATTGTTCCTAAGCCTGAAAGTAAGCTCAGTGTTTTTGATAATCAGTTTCAACCATCTCTCCCTGCTGCAATGGTTTGTTAAAAACATGCTTCTGGCAATCCGCAAACCTAAATCTAATGCAATTCTTCAACATAAGAGAATGTTTGGAAATGATGCTAGCGAAGAGGAGAAAAGAACTAAGTTGTAAGGAGTGGATGAAAAGGAAAGCAAGAGCCTGGTCAGTGGGAGACAAGGGTTCCTGCTCAATGGGATCTGTTGGGCCTGAAGTCAGATTCCTCCAATTATCCTTCAATTCCGTGAGTTAATACATTGACTCCTGGCTAAAACTATTTTTTGTGTTAAGTTTCTCATGCTTAAATAATGTGTTTGAAAAAACAGGGTATATAGTGATAAAAGGGAATGATTTGCAACAGAACAATTCAAAACTTGTTGAATCAAAGAAAGGACAAGAGGAAGGGTATCTGTTACTCCAAAACAGATTTTGGTCTTTCTTTTAATGTGAAGTAGCCACATATATCAGGACATATGCCACTGCTGAAAACAGACTGATGATAAAGTAATATTATAATAATAATCTACAATAAAGTAAGCATCAGAGAAAAGAAAGTCAAAGTTTTGCTTTTAAATGGTCCAATTGAAAAAAACAAAGGAAGAGAATGGCACAATCGTGGCTACTGATCCTGTGACTGTGTGTCCTGGATGAGGGTACAGATTCTTAAATGCTGGCAGGGAAGAGTGTGACTAACTATATTCTGCAATGCCATTGGGAAATGGAGGGACTTGATCTTAGTTTGATCGGTAAAGTTTCTTGAATAAATTAATTTACTAAATATACTTACTCTATATCCATTGTGATGATTAATATTCATTGTGTAGTTAACAGGCTCTATATTCACTAGGAAACAAACTTTAGGGCCAAGTCTATAAAAGAGTATCCTAGGTTGGGATAGTTGATAAGGAAAAACTTGCCCTGTATATAGATGGCACAATTTTATGCACTAAGTTTCAAGGTGAAATAAAAGACAAAATCATGCTAAGAACAAGTATTCATCTTTCTGTACTTAGTGAATGCAGAAGATATGTAATGATCCTACAAACCATAACTATCATATATTACATCGTCCATGTGTGAGAGTAATGTGGCAGAGTTTAGAGATATGAGTTACAGAAAGCCGTAATGGAAACAAAGTTTAATGGGATTGTCTGGTGCTATTTAAGAGACTACAATTTTAGGATAAATGTGGAGAGTGAATGTCAAACTTATGAGGTCTGAGAGATGAAGGACTCTATCAGGAACTGTTCTAAAGATCATCCATTTTATATACTGTGAAACAATTTGGCTGTAATTCATTTTGAGAACTTGAAAGAAACTGAATTCAAAAACTAATGGACTAATTGGCTTAGCAGAAGAACTCTCAAGGCAAGATAACATTCAGGCTGTGTCATGATTGCTGATAACTGCTTATAGGCAGCTCTTTAGGAAAATTGATTAAAAATACTAAAAAAAAATATGTCGTTATGTGGGAGAACATGGAAGCTTAAAGTTACAGACAAGGCAGGAACTGAAAAAGGTACTGCAATTGTTAAAAAAGTTAGCACTGTTAAAGAGATTATTAAAGAAAAACCTATTTATGATGGAATAACAAAGTATCCCCAAGTATCTGAAATCTACATCTTATAAAGGTGCAAATTCACTGAGAAGTATAACATTAGAATTGAGATTGTTTTTATAAGGGGTTCCTCAAGAGGAACCAACTATCTAGGAAATAATTTTCTCAGAATCAACCTAAGCACTTGGAGACCATAAAACCTTTTGTCTAAGGGGCCAGGTGCCATTTAGAACTAGCCCCAGTGTTTTACCATACCACTGATTCTGAGGCGTGAAAGGTCTATATTGAATAGACTACGGTGTTTTATGCTATCGTTCCCAAATCCACTCAGTGTTTTAAATATGTGGAATGGTTGGGAGGCTGGTGAGAAGAGCCTGAGAAGCAGTCACATGAAGGTATGAGGATGAACTCAATGTTGTCGTGGTAGTCTTATCATTTTTAAGAAGCTGGAACCATAATATGTCTGCCAAGGAAAACAGAAGCACCATAGTGGAGGTGGACCAAGGAGTAGACCACTAGCATGCTACTAGCAGCAGATCTAGAACGCAGGAAATGCTCTAGTCCTTGGAGTCTAGAATGCGTAAAGATCAAAGCCAGGAACAGATAGCAGACAAGGAGCAACAGGTTTTGGTGTTTGTCCTGCTGAGTATCAGTTTTGCTTTAGCCCAATATTTCTACCATTCATCACCTTCAAAATAGGAATGGTAACTCTGCTTCCTTCTATATTGGAAATCTGTAAATTTTTTGATGCTTTGTGGATTAATGGTTAAGAGAATAAATTTTACTATTGAAGAAATAGCTTAAGAATATTGGCAAGTTTTCCAGAGGATCAAGGTTTGATTCCCAGCACCCACCTGACAATTCACAACTGTCTATAACTGGAGTAATAAGACATTCAACACTCTCTTCTGGCCTCTGTGAGCACTGCATGCATAGGTGGCAGTGTGGAAGTGAGGCCAAATACTCATACAAATAAAATTTTAAGAATTTCAAAGAAGTTGAAAAATTTAAAAAGGGATCAATTTTTAGGAAAGACAGTATACTTACATCTTTTAATAATATTTGAACTGCTAAAGACTATGCAGGCATTTAAAGTTGGAGTGAACATAGTTTCTGTTATAAAATAGCCATTATTCTATAGACTTTTTAATCTTTGGTCTTTCTATTAACCGCGGCATTCATTTTTACTGCAAAGTATATGAGGAACTTGAGGTTTTCACCATGGGACCTATCCCTTACTGCCTCATAAGAATTCTCTGTTCTAATAGTTTTGCTATAACAAGGCATTTTCTGTGCTGATTATGAGGTATATGGGATTTTATTAAACATATCTTCCTTGTCCCATGAACATGTTTTATAAGTAAAATATATGGATTTACATAAGTATCAACATGAAGAAGCCATTTTGACTAAAACATAGTATTTTAGCCATACTAGTTAATTTGATTTGATAGGTATTAACTTATGTGGAAAGTGTTATAACATCTTTTCCAGATAAGTGTGGCCCGTGTCAAATTATGTGGCCATAGTCAGTTTGAATTTTTACTGAAGGGAGGGATAGAAGGAGAAGTCATGGAGAAACTTGAGAGGTATGATTTGCAGAGTGAAATCAGGACAAAGGAGTATCAGTGAGCATGACAAAAGACCTGGAATACTGAAGACAGGGGGCAGTTACCCACCTCATGCCCCTATGTAGAAGAATTTAAATACAGCAATATGGCTGCTCTGAAAAGGGATCACATCCAAAGACATCCTAGGTATTTCTGATCTGTCTGGAATGCAGACACACCACACACCTTTAATCCTTATAACTGGAATACAGACATGTCCTTAGCACATATCTTTAATCCATAACACTGAAGGTAAAGTTAGTTTGTAGAAGGAGCAGCTATGTTGGGAGTGACATCTAATTGAGGGGGAGATAAAGTGATGATTCAGAGAAAGATCTGACAGGACAAGTCAGAGATAAGATATGTTCAATTCTCAGAAGGACAGGAAAGAGAGGCAACTTAAGAGAGCAGATAGAGAGAGATAAGAAAGAGATAGAGAGGCAGGGCAGTTTCACTGGTATAGTTTTAGAGAGTCACATTGCAGCTGAAGACAGACTAAGCCAGAAGATTCTTATTCTTAGAACAGATTGTCAGAGTTAGTTTGAGGCCAAGCAGGGCAATTCAGTCAGAAACTGAGAGAACCCAATTTGAATCAGTAATCTCGAAGAGGGGTTTGGGCCAGAACAGCTCAGTTGAACCAGTCAGCCAGTGTTCTGAAAGAACTAGACAGGGAGAGCTTTCTAGTTCTGCTGAGTGAACCTCCAAAATAACAATTACATCTAGCAAATAAAAGTTACATTTACATCTCTACTAGTATTTATCTACCGTACATTTTGTTATGGGTTTTCATTCCCAGCAATTAGGACTGTTGTGGATTTGGCTTAATGCTTGCCTTACGGGTTCTCCAAAATCACAGGACAATCCTGCATGTGAGATGCTGAGGGTCCCTGCTTGGTAAATAAAGTTGCCTACAGCCAATAGCTCTGCTGGGAGACAGAGGCGGGACTTTAAGATTTGCAGGCAAGGGGACCCAGGACTAAGTAGAATCATCACGCCTCGAAAGGAGTAAGATATGAGCTTTAGAGCATCAGGAAGAGAGGCACACTAGTTGTCTAAGAGGTCTCAGCCCCTGTTGCCCATTGGATCCAGGGTAGCAAAGATGGAATACAGATTTTAGTAAGTAGTAACTCAGGAGTTCAGAGGGGGAGGCATTAGCAATTTGGAAGTCTGGGAGGAGTCAACTGTTGAGCTAATTAAGGCAATTTAAATATAAGGCACTGTGTGTGTGTGTGTGCATGTGCGTGCGTGCGTGCGTGCGTGCGTGCGTGCGTGTGTGTGTGTGTGTGTGTGTGTGTGTGTGTCTTTCAGTCAAGAATCCAGAGCAAGGTAGAAGAACCTTTACTTACCCAGATCAGGTAGCCAAGGAACTTACAGTGCTGCCACCACTGGGGATAGATATTAGAGCAGGTTATTCAGCTCCAGCTACATATGACAATTGAGAAAACCTTTGGAGGACATTTGAAACAAAAATATATTGGTCTGAAATAAAATATTTCATTGTTTATGGAAAATATTTATTAAAATTATAAATAATAAAAATCAGAAGACATGCTCAAAATTACTTGATATGTACATTTATAAACCCATAGAGAAAAAAAAACAATGAATAAGTATAGTGATATAGACATTTATAAAAGAAGCCTTGAAAGGAAGAGAAAGCAATTTTAGAGACGTTATTGTCATAGATTTTACCACCATGAGACATTTCAAAACTGCCAAAATTATAGCAGAAAAAGATATCCAAAAAAATAAAGGGTACCGATATGTCCACCAACCATGTCAACCTTCCCACATTTAGCATGACTTTGAGTCCAGAGGGGCTGAAATTATATCAGAAATTAACTCAGGTTTTCAGGGGTTTTGTTTGTTTGTTTTGTTTATTTTGTTTGTTTTGCTTTTCCTTTTTTTTCAATGGGAAGCCTTGAAACATCCTTACTGATGGGCCAGGGTTGCATATGATAGTCTTAGATGACATTCTCCACTGAGTCTTATAGCAGTAGCAAAGATTTTAAAATAGGTAATCCATTTACATAGGTATTTTTTAGTTGTAAGCATCCTTGTAAGGGCATTTTTAAGATAAAGAATATTTCTTCTAGTCAGTCTTTTACATTCACACGAGAAATTCCATCAGAGAAGTAAATAAATGATGTGACCTGCTTCTCCGCAGTGTCATTCTGACATTTCCTAGGGATACTAACAAAGTATTGGCCCACTGATTTTATTCTTTTTCCCCAATAACTGAAAAAATGGCAGAAAATATAGATTATATTCTAGAGAATTCAGATAGTTTTAAAATCCTGATATTCTGGGAGAAGTTTGAAGAGCCAGATAAACTATCACATGATGAATTTCTTCAATACGGGGGATAGAAACCCAGTTTCTCTGACAGCATATGGGGATGTGTCTTTCCTCATTTCCTTTAGGTTGCTAAATCTGCTCTCTATAGGTATTAAGTGATTTTATAATCACTTTAGAAATCAATAATTTTCTCATATAGAAAGTTTTTTTCACTGAAATAGATGAATGGTTTCCCATTTCTTCTGTTATTTATTTATTTATTTATTTATTTATTTTATTTTTTTACATTTCCTTCCATCAGAAATACTTCAAGGTTTTCTGTGTATCCTTTGATTTAGAGCAACTGAACTGAATAAATGAAAGAATGGCAACATGTTTCTTTCTTTTCTGAATGTTCATTAATAACAGAGAGCCAGCATTGTAAACTGCCTTTTGTTTTTCCCCTCTAGAATTCTGGGCTGCTAATGGACAGCTCTCTCCTATCAGTCAGTTTCATTCTATTGCTAACTATATCGTAGATTTCCCCCACCAAAGCACAGAGTGCCCAAATATGCCTGAATATAATTGCCTGTCCCTTCATTTGTTCAATTTCTGTAGCTCTGTAGGTGGAAGTTGATACTCTGGGTCACTGGAGGTGTCTCTATTGCATTCCAAGTGAAAATAATGATGGCTGGTTGTCTAATCATTTTTTGCTCATTAGAATCTCTTGAGAAAGATGAGATCAAAAGTCTCCCTTTAACTTCAAACCCACAATAAAAGCCTCATCCAGCTAAGCCATTATATGGAATACACAACACAGCCATTCCATGTCGCGTATGTATTCATGACAAATGGAATAAGTTGCTTTTCTTTTTAACTAATCAACATTATGATTTGTAAGAGATAGTAAGACATATGGAACTTTTTCTCCTGCATCTCATTTATTATACAAACCAGAGTTAGATGGGTAATAAATACTATAGGCTGTCATATTGGTGGGAAAGAAAATAATGATAGAAAATAAATTAGGGTGCTGGAATTGGCCTGAAGGGAAAGCTTCTTAAAATCCAGAGATAGGGTGTGGATAGAAATGATGCTGTCTCATAATCTGTTCCCTTAGAATTTATTTTATCCTTGTGTTCTTTTAGGCAACTCTTTTCCATTCTTTTAGGCATCCATTTTGTAATAAGTACTTTTTTAAAAAAATTATATCCTAGGCATAAATGGATAAAACATCCAGAGATGGCCTTCCAGAATTTCAATGCAAATCTTAATTCCTCTCTCCATATGAACATTAGTATAAGTGAATATGAATGTATTAAGGATTTATATATAATGCTTACCTAAATACTTTATGAGGTATCTATAAGAAGCATCAAATCCCTCTACTCTGAAGTATAAGAGAAGAGGGGGATTTCTATTTCATTTAGTGATAACAGAATAATTTTTTTGTAATTGTTTGTATTTTTTCTTTTCTTTATCTTTTTTTTTCACTCCAGATTTTATGCCCCTTTTTTTATTCACTCCAGGTCTACCCTCTGATTGTTCCACATCCCATACTTCCTCTCCGCCCTCCACTGTCTCCATGAGGATGTCCCAACTCCCTACCATACCTTTAAACACCCTAGGGCTTCCAGTCTCTTGAGGGTTAAGTGCATCTTCTCTGACTAAAGCCAGACCAGGCAGTCCTCTGCAGTATATGTGTTGTGGGCCTCATATCAGCTGGTGTATTCTGCCTGGTTGGTGATCCATTGTGTGAGAGATCTCAGGGGTCGAGGTTAATTGAGACTGCTGGTCCTCCTACAGGGTCACGCTTCTTTTAGCTTTCCCCTAATTCAACCACAGATGTCAGCATCTTCTGTCCATTGGTTGGGTGCAAATATCTGCATCTGACTCTTTTGGCTGCTTGTTGGGTCTTCCAGAGGGCAGTCATGCTGGGTCCCTTTTTGTGAGCACTCCATAGCCTCAGTAATAGTGTCAGGCCTTGGAGCCTCCCCTTGAGCTGGATCCCACTTTGGGCCTGTTGCTGGAACTTCTTTTTCTCAGGCTCCTCACCATTTCCATCCCTGCAGTTCTTTCAGACAGGAGCAATTATGGGTCAGAGTTTTGACTATGGGATAACAATCCCATCCCTCACTTGATGTCCTACCTTTCTGCTGGAGGTAGGCTCTACAAGCTCCCTGTCCCCACTCTAGTGCGTTTCATCTAGGCTCCCTCCCTTTGACTCCTGAGATTCTCTCCCCTCCCAGGTTTCTGGTACATTCTAGAGGATTTTTCCACTTCGTAACTTTAGAGTTTGCCTATTTCTGTTTTTTCTGCTGTCCCTCAGGGCTTCAGTCCTTTTCCCCCACCTAATACTGGATCATGTTCCACTCTCCTCCTTCCCTTGTCCTCTCTCCCTCCCCACCTTGTGGTTGCTTTCTTCTCCCTCCCAAGTGGGACTGAGGAGTCCTTACTTGGGCCCTTCAGCTTGTTGACATTTTTGAGTTCTGTGGACTGAATCTTGGGTATTCTGTACTTTTTTTTTTAATTTTGGCTAATATCCACTTATTAGTGAGTACATATAATGCATGTCTTTTTGGTTGAGTGATCTCACTCAAGATGATATTTTCTAGTTCAATATTTTTATCTTAAATCAGTTGTTCTTTTATGATTTAGCCTACATGTACTATATATTATTGTTATAAAGTGTTAAAGATTTAAAAAACAATTCATGTATAACATTGTGGTACACATTTCTTGCTAATATTCTTGTATTTGCCCATTCAAATTCCTGATAAATAACTTTGAGTTCCAATTCTTCCTCATTGCTCAATTCTTCATAAGATATTTTTTACTGAGTTAAATAATTTCGATTTTCAACGTTATATATTCTCACATTTCTAAGTGTTAGTCAAATCTTTCCTTTTTTATTAGCATGATTGAGGGCAAGTACAACTGGTGTATAAGAGAACATAATTGTGGCACAGTGGGTCTTTACATTGGATGTGTATGTATTTTGTTGATTTCACTCCAGTTAATACAACCTGTGACTGCCTTTCTTTGCCTTTGTTTAGTTACTGGTTCTTCCTTTTAAAGAACTAGGCTACAAATGACTGTTTGCCTTTGCTCTAAGGTATGCGGTAATAAAAAGATAGACATGTTGAAAAATCTGAAAACAAATTCCAGAGTCATAAAAAGTAGTGGTTTTGTATACATGTATGTAGCTGAGGCATTGAAAATGAAAAATAGTTTCTTTAATTATGAATTGCTGACAAACATGCCACTCCAAATTTAGTCAAATAAACCCAGAAATTTGTTGTTTTTCATGATTCTGTGGTTAGGCTGCTATGTAGATAGATAACAACTGATACTGAAGTCATCTGGAAGATATCAAGACTGACCAATGACACCTCTGTTTGCAGGATAAACTACACATAGCCTTTATGTCACTCAAGGTTTCCTCTAGCATAGATTGCTATAGAATTGTGACATGGACTTGTATGACTTAAAAAATGGAGTTACAAGCTTCCAGAACTCATGGACAGTACATTCATCACTGGTATAGTTTTATTTTACTACACATTAAGTAAGCAATTAGGCCAACTGAGATATCAGGGGAGGGATAAAGAATCTACCTAATAATCAGAGGGATATAAAAGCACACATTAATTTATTATACTCTCTACTTAAGTAATTCAAAGAGATGAGCAAAACTGACAAATTATAATATATCATGAACATCTACTATATTTTAGATTGCTCTTCATGTTAAGATATAATAACAGTTACGTCAAATTCCATAGATTTGTGTTAGTTTGATACATATGTGTATATATATATATATATATATATATATATATATACACACACACACACACACACAGGTCATAGATAACTAAGAGTGGAAGTATTAAAAAGAAACATAGCTAGTCCATTATTCATTTTGTGAGTGACTATATAACCACATCCTATCTAGACAACAATGCTCGAGTATTCATGCAATGAAAAACAGTGATTAGTGGCACATAATGGAGTCACAGGTACATATAAATCTTCATGATGGAGAATCTTGAACACAATGATAATGTTTGTGATGTCCTGAGGTAAAGATACTAGGCAAGTCTCGTTCATACTCACGATTCAAATTTCCTTGAAAATACATTGGGTAATGTGATGACTATTCTTGGTTGTCAACTTGGCTTTAGCTGGAATTAAGTAGACACCTCAAAAACTGGAAGGTACACTTCTGAGCAAAATTTGTTTAATTTTAACTAGAAGACCCATTTCTAATCTGGATCTTCGAGGTGGGAAGACAGACCTTTAATTCAGACCACGTGACTTGGAAAATCAGCTTCTCATCTGGGCTAAACCATCTGTTAGGAGCCTATATATGTCGACTTGAATAAAGAAAGCTCTTTGTCTTCTTTCTCTTGCCTTACTAGCACCATCAATTCTTTCACTATCATTAAAGCTTATCTCTTTGGAATTCCATGATATACTGAAGACGAGATGAACTATTCAGCATTGTGGCCTTAGCAACTACTAGACTCTTGGAATTTCTGTTCACAACCAGCCATTGGTAATCTCACTGGACAAGCCCATAAATCACTCTGATAAACCCAACATATGTGAATGTATGTATTAAGTATGTATGTGTATATATACACATATATGCACATATGTGTGTGTATATATATATATATATATATTCATTCTTCTTCCTTGATCATATCTTTGTATTTCTGAGGTATTACTATATTCTAGGTATTTCTAATATCTTACATAATTCATATTTATTATATATATATATTTTAAGAAATTTCAAATAACAAAGCACTAGAGAGAGAATATTTTTAACAAGAAAAAATAACCTTGAGTTAAGGAAGAAATGAAGGAAATTATTAATAATATTCTATCATAAGAGTTGACAGTAAATTGTGTCAGAAGGAATATTAGACTGTAGACAAAAGTTTTCATAATAGTTCTAATGGAACTTACATTTTTTTCTGGTACACTTTCAGAAGAGGTCAAGAAAGAAGTGGGAAAGTCAAGCCAGTAGAATACTAATATCTTAGTAAAATTATACAAAGAAATTAAGTTTATAGCTTTTGATTATAAGAAACTAAATTATACTAGATTATACATGTGACATGACCTGTTTGATTTTAAAAGATAAAAAAGAATAGGTGGAAAGAGACATAAGGAGAAAAGAATTCACTGAAGTCTTTAATAGTACTATCTAAAATGTACCACTCTTACTTAGAGGCCAGGCAACCTCAAATCCCTAACATGATTTTTTTTTAAAACAAAATCCTAAATTTAATATGTCAATGACACATAGATTTTCCACAATCATGAACTTTAGGATAAGGATTTGTTTTTTCTTTTCAAACACTGTATTTTTTGGAGTTCACACAAACAAGTCTGAAAAAAAAAAAACAACTGTTTTTCAACAAATATCTAGAACTCTAAATTATATAACAAGAACAGGAGGAAAGAAAATGCATTTTCGAATACCTAAATTTTAAATTTAATTTTTACATTTTGAGGCTATCATACCCAAATACTATATTTATACCATAATGTTGAGGTGAAACCAATTGCCATTGAGTAGTTCACTGTCAAAGAAAATTAATTATTGGTATTAAATTCACCTTGTCTAATGTAAAAAACTAGTGAGCTTTTGAGTGAATGTGTATAGTTTGAAATGAGCCAATTATATAAAGGACCAAGAAATTGAACCCATGGGAATTTGACAAAGCCTTTTCCCCAGAAGAGATTTGGAAAGGCAAAGCATCCCTCTTTATGAATCATTAACTAATGTGTACACAAAATAGCAAGTGCAGTTTATTTCTTCTGGAATTTTGAAATCTAAGATTGCTCACCAGTAGACACCCTACAGGGACCAGTTAGGTAATCCTCCTTTATCATGTTGTTTGGAATAATAATAAACAAGCTAAAGGTATTTAGTGTTGTGGTGATTGATGCCATTCCGTCAGAACGGGCTGCATTACTGACCTAAGCTTTTCTGTGTATGTGTCTGTCATTCTTTCTTCATTCTCTCATTATCCTAGTCAGATGCCCAGATGCAAGCCCCATAGGATACAATAGTCTACAAAATTGGTTACTACAGGATGGTCTTTGAAAGATCATTTCACTGGACATTATAATTTCTTGTAATAGAACTAGTTATAAAAGCTCAACTTGACAATGATGTGTCTTTCTTTGTTTGTGTAGTTTTCAGTGTATCTGACACCAAATAGACTCTTCACATTCTTTTCAGAGTGAAGAAGGCTAATTGCCCAAGAGGATTATTTTCGTGCTATTAAGCATTTTGTGCAATACATTGTTAAGCAGAATTCAGTTCTTTGCAGTCGAATATGTTTTGTGAATTAATATAACTGGAAATAGAAAAACAATAACTTTTATGTAGACTGAACATGCTAAAGACGAAATAGCTTATAAACTCTTTAAAAAAATAGAGCATATACGCACCTCTAACGCACCACAAGGTTATCTCCTGTTCTGTGAGAAAATGTTTCTAGTCAGTCTAAATTAGTTCTTCCAATCAGGCAACTGATGAGGCAATTTTTACTACACTTGAATTTCCTGCACAGCTATAAAGAAGGAATAAAACATAATTAGAAAGCCTAAGAGAAAATTTGCAGCCATTACTACTTTCCTTTTATGCCCCCTCTCTTTGCTTAGCTGCAGAAGATAATAGTTTGGTGGCGAACTTGTAGATTCTCTATTTAAAATACAGATGTACATCTGGACAAATAATTTTAATTTTTATGTAAATATCCCTAATATTAAACTATTTTAATCAGTGGAATTGTTATCTTGTAAGATTTTTATTAGAGTCTGAGATAATTTCTTATAATTTTGCCCATGTAACCACTGATTGTAAATAGCCTATCAGAAATTCTGATGAGCAATTACAAATATATTTAGTTAATAAAAGTGATAAATCATTATTAAAGAAATATAATTTGTTTCATAGAAAAAAAAGATGGGCAATAAGTTTTGAATCATGGAGAACAGGATTGCTGTTTTATAATTCTTTGAATTACAAAAGTCTTAATGCCTGGTGATCTCAAGTTGGTTATAGGTATCAGTATTATATTGCTAAGCTGTAGTCAGAAGTAATTAATTTGTTTTCAAGCTAGATATAGCTCGATCTTCTGTCCATCTGATTAGTCAGTTAATTAAATATTTATGTCAGTAGTCTGACCTAGATAATTCACTGGAAGCATGCGTTAATGCAGTATGGCAGACGAGGCCCCTTCTGACGCATTTGGACAAATCTCTGCTTATCATCTGTCTCTACTAGGAGGAGCCTAGTTGAGGAAGTCTAACTTCTTTCCTGGGCATAGGAGCCACAATGGAAGCAAACAAATGAAAACAACAACCACAACAACCACACAACAACCACCACAACAACCACAAATCAACAAAAAAACAAATGATACATCCCATTTAAACAGGGAGACTGTAAGGGAGTCTGCAAAGTTTGGTGACCAGAAAAAAAAAACAAAAACAAAAAACAAAAACAAAAAAAACAAACCTGTGCCTAGATGGCATGCTAAGTGCCAAGGAGAAGAAGCACTTAAATGTTCCCAAGAGGCAAAGAAACGAATCACCTGAAAAATAACTTACAGTATTTTCTTCTATGTGAGATTCTGTTTGATCACTTTTCTTAAAATTATACTACTTATAGTCACTGATATTTTGGTTTTATCATGCTTGTCTTTAAATTCCATTTTCTATATGATTTAGGGATTACAGTTTGATATGGAAATTGGACTTCATTAATCAGATCAAGAGAGTCACATACATAACCGAGAAAGTGATAGAAACATAAAAAAAAGAGGCAGGGATAGAAATGAAAAATAATTCAAAATAGTCTCGATGCCAGGTCAACATTTTGGAAGATCTGATTACTGTCATTACAACCCTGTCTGTCAGCTCTTTTTTTT